>JAPYZN010001591.1:0-17103 GCA_030522865.1 Psyttalia lounsburyi | reverse complement strand
GCGCCTAACAATTTGTGTTTTCCAAAATAATCATTTCACCATACAAAATAATTGGATTGAAATTATTACTCTGATGGTAAGTCATGTGGCCACTTAAGGGGAAACGGAACTCGAATGTCTACAGAAAATACGAAAATTGCCTCTTCTCCCATAATTAATATTTCGTGATCCAACTGTTTCATAACAAAAAATTAATAATTGCGGAAGAAACGACAATTCGAAAATTTTCTATAGGCACTAGAGTTCCGTTTCACCTTAAGGAACTTCCAGAGTAAATAAATGAAAATATAGAAGGAATATTCTAGTCAGTTGCAATTGTGATAATTAATAATACTTTCTCGAAATCTAAATACGCTGACTGAATGTCCGGAACATTATTACAAAATTTAATAATAAAAAAATTGAAATAGTTTAGCAATAAAATAGTATTTATGTCAGGAAAATATTCCAATAATTTTATTATCCACAATAGAACGCATAATTTTTAATTATTCTAAATGTATACCATCGGTCGGAATTCGGACAGAATTAGAGAAAACTAATGACTAGAATATTATCGCGTGAATTTAGCCGAGGTATATATTACAGATTCTATGAAACAATACAGCATTATGTGGAGATCCAAGAATGCCAATTGCATCGAGCAAAAATGAGTGATCGTCTGACTTCGCGTGAAAATATTTACTGAAAAAGAAATTCACTTCAATAATAATTCGGCATGAAAATGTAGACTTGATTATGGTGAACGATAAATTCAAAGAAAACGAAAAATTCGAAATTCCACTGTACGCGTGAATTTTGTTTTTATTTCATTATTTATTTCAATCCCCAATCCCCACCCGACGAAATCACCGCGAGCCTGGAACCCCCAACCCCTCTAGGCCGCATCAGGTGTTCTCCCAGCTGATCTCTACATCGAAAAAACTATTATTAAAAAAAACTTCAATGGAAATGCGTCAGCTGAGACTTTTATCAAGTGCTCTATCTCCAGAATGACGTATTCCACGTACTCCAGGGGTCAGATGGTAACGTCGTCATTCACCAAAATGCATCAAACATGGTGAGGCGATGGAGGCGCTCGTGAACTTGCGTAAATGACGGGAATACGAAAAGGGAAAATGTACTAGCACGTTCGGTAAACCCGGAGGGGTAAATATGGTGCCTGTCCGGACGGTCAAGGGCACTAGCGCTGTGACGTCACACGCTCGCTGCAGTGACGCAACAGCGTCGCCAGGGGCAACCCAGGCCCGGTGGAGCCATGGCAACCCCTCCCCTCAGGCCGTTCGCCATCCCTTGGCGTGAGGGGTGGATATACTCCGTCATATACACGTGTCGTTTCTTCAATGAACGATTCAACATTCCTGCGCTCCCTGCACACCGCGTTCTCCTCACCCCTTGAGTAGTCCATCCCCACCCTGGCCGGCGGAATAGCTCTCTAACCCTGCCCTTGTCTGACGGTGACCCGCTGCAACCCGCCGTGACATTCGACATTGGCCGCGCAACCCCTAGCTATACTCAACCCCTCGACCGTCCTGACCCCGATGCAATCTCGCCTGGACGTGGGGGGGGGGGGGGGGTGGGGGGGGGGGGGGGGGGGGGGGGGGGGGGGGGGGGGGGGGGGGGGGGGGGGGGGGGGGGGGGGGGGGTATTTCAAACATTACCAATATTTATCTTTGCTTTACAATGACCATTTTATGAATTCGTGGGATTTTAATACACTGAAATTCCTTTTGCGAATTAATTTCTCTAGGGATTTATTTATTTTCGGCGCAGCTCATCTGGTTGCAAAATTTCAAGCGACGACTCTGGAGATTTTTTTTCGGAAATAGTTTTTTTGCACCCTTTAAACACGGGATTTTTTTCGTTGGATTATTGAATAGAATTCGGGAGGTATTTTTGACTGAGAAATTATGGTTACAAAATTTAATCGACGTCGACGGTGCGAGAGAGGGAGAGGGGGGAGGGGCACATGTGCGGGTGGAAACCAGGGGGAGGGGCACATGTGACCCATTGCCGATAATCTATGTTGTACAATAGCCATCTCAGTGGGTGGACTAGTCTTCCATGAATTATTGGTATTTCAACATTCTGTGGTTTTCTTTGGAATTGGTTTCATGGAAATGTATTTATCTGGAAATTTATTCATTTTTAGCTGAGATTCCTGGGTTGGAAATAATCAAGTGACAATTCTGTTGATTTCTTTTGGAATTTAGAAATTGGAAATTCAAAATTTTTTAGCAGCAAAATCAATGGATTCTGAAAATTTATGTATGATTACTTCGCTAAGACTAATAAACGTAAGGATATTTCTTGTAAATATGTTATTTTGTTTTGTTATTATGTGAGGTGGATTGCTTAGAAATTTCTTTCGAAAAATTATAAAATGAAAACTATAGCTTTGGCATTGTTGGCTGGAAATTTCAGTTTCATTTCCAGCCAATTTTTATCGAATAATAGAGTTGAAAAAATTTCAAAGAATTTCACCATTGAAAATTCGCAAACTTGATAAAAAAATGGATCTTATTGCACTTAATTCTCTGTGAAGTTTTTTCTATGATTATTTAAACCAGTTGAATAAGTTATTTACAGTCATAGTTCGTCTAACAGAATCAGAAAACATAGCCTGTGGAGATTCCACAAAATATCAAATGCTTTCACTTTTATTCATGAATTTCAATTAATGTTTAAAAGTCTCCCGCCACGCCTGCGCGCGTTTTCTTCGAAGTCTCCGCGTCTTTAAAATTGTTTAAACACCCAATCAAGTAATAATATTAATTTTATTCAGTATGTATACCCTCTCAGGTACACCCCCCCCCCCCGCCCTCCATTAATAAATTCCCTTGCAAAGTTTCTTGCATAAGACATCCAATCAAGTATTGGTGCATAGTATTTTTTCGACAAAATTAAAAATCTCTCTTTTTCAGTATTTGCATATATTTTCGATATGAAATACTTCCGCTAAAAATATGTCATTTAAAAATATAATATAGAATATATAGAACCAATTTGTCGGATATTAGCGAAAAAATAGCTGCGAGAGTGAATGAATAATTTTTCATTCTCGTTTTCATGGAATTGAGAGTGGAAAACAAATTCTAAAATTATTAGGAGTAACTTGTTAACTCAACGGCACTAAATATAAAGAACAATTCAGTTATTGTGAAATTTTCGTTCTAATTTTTGCTCAAGCCAATCCTTGAATTTGCAGTTTCACTCAGCGAATATAAGTGAAACTCTCCAGCAATTTGATGTTTGCAATGAGTCCCATCGGGGTTCCATGTTCCATAACAAAGGGAGGGAGGAGAGGGGTGAGTTAGAATGAATTCAATGTATTTCTCTTCAAGTTGAGCGTTGCGAGAGATCACGGGGCGTGGGTTATATTATATACCTATATCGGTTACGATGAGAACGAAGCAGCAACAGGTTTAATCGCATCGGGGTGTGGCAGGCAACTACGGACTCGGGACTTCTCTTGGGCGTCGTGCTATACGCACTTCACTTCTTTCTTCTGATATGCTCTTAGAGATCATTCAGGTAAATCTAACGATTTTTTTGACACTGCGATTGATCAAAAACTCGATGTGGAAAATTTGGAGAAATAATTGGTCCCAACACTGCGCCAGAGTTGAGCCGACAGTGGTTGGAACCATGGGTCATTATATATTTGTTTTATTTTCCTTGGAATTGATAACAAAAGTTAATAGTTGAACAACGGCCGAGTGGTCGACACGCGATAAGCTCGATTGCTGCTCTACTAGAATCCTTCGAGATTGCGAATTTCGGCCTAATGTCGGCTGACCACTGGCACCCGACCTATGCCGATAATGTTCATCTTTCGGCCCTATTAATGATGCTTTCCCGCCTCGTTATATCATCTCTGCTCTCCTTTCTTCATTTATCCGCACTCACCCGCTTCTTTTTCTTTAACCTCATGTTTTCGATAACACGAGCGCAACGTGTGTATGCTCAGTGCAGCCCATCGATTACTTATATTTGTTCCCTTCAAGATCGCGCGTGTGTATACATGCATATGCACAAAAATTTTTATCTCTTTTATTTTCCTTCAGTCCTCTACTCTTCGTCTTTTATTATTTTTCACTGGCACTCTGAAACCCTGGAATATAACGCTATACGTTACTGTCAATTAGACTATCTCAGCCGCAAGGCCGATTTGAATTTATCGATTTGCAACTCAAACCAGAATCAAATATCATCTCCCCAGCTGTACCTTCATATTATTATTCATTAAATATTGCCTTCTGAACCTGAGAAGGGGTTCGAAGTGCTGCATTTGAGTGAAATCTGTCTCCAAACTATTTTTTTCATCTTCTCTTTTAATTTCGGACTCCAGCCCAAACGAGGAAATCTTCTATTGGCTCTTAGCTAATCTGATAATATTATTGTTTTTGTTGGATTTCTTCGGGTAAATCTTTTTAGTTTTTTTGTATTCTACTCTTCTTTTTCTGAACAACAAAATTCATTTCATAAATTATAAATACTGCAGCCGAACAACTTCTATAGAATATGTCAATAGAAGGGGTTGTAGTAAAAAATAGAATTCTATTGATTTTGAGATATAATGTTTTCTATTCAATTTTATCATGCGTTTATGGGAGAAAAGATCACTTCATGTTGATCAGTCAATGTGGGCGCACCAAAACATTCCATTTGCTCCTGATTTTGGAACAAGTATTCTAGATAACTATTGAAGTGACTTAACAATAATCAAATTCAGATACCAGAACATTTTATTATTTAAATTATATTCCAACACTTGAATGTTTATCGAGTTAATTTATCGCCCCCATTTTTATTTCCCAATTTCCTCACCAATTTTGGTTCTAATTTTTAGGTATTAAGTCTCAAGTTACAATGACAAATTATCTCGTTTGTTTTATAACGTAATGTTTTAATACATTAAAAATAATTAAAATATTGCAAATTGAATTAAAATAATAGTTCCAATTATGATTCACCAATCTCGAATTACACCGCGTTGTTAACTCCAAAACCAATAATACAATTTTTAATCTATTTAAAGTCAATAATAAATTTAAAACTCGTGTAATTTTAGTTGTAAATTTTTCGGGGTGAGTTTAGATTAGCTCGATATCCCTTGACGATACATCCTGAATTCTAAGAATTGGTGTCTAGTTCCTGAAAATTGGGAATTAGTTCCTGAAACTTAGTCCCTGAAAATTAATTTATCTTTCTCCCTGTATACTCTGGTATTAGCAAAAAAAAAAGAAATAAAATAAAATAACGAGTTTTACTGAAAATGGCAGTACATCCTTAATTATATTTTTTTCGATTTTATTCAATCACGGGCAGGCGTCTCTCGTGGAAGTATCTGATTGTATTAGTGTCTCGTTGCACGTATGTTATGGAACCGTGGGTGGTACCGACGATGCGAGGGAGATACATTGGACGGAGTGCGTCGAGTGAGCGAGAAGTCGATAAAATATGCCAGAGTGGGGAGGAGTGAATACACGAGAGGAAGAGAGGAGAGGCACTTGGACTGGTAAAATGGCATGGATTTTGGGGGAGGGATGGGCGGGTCGGGAGGGGGGGAGGGGGAATGTACGAGAGGGGTAGGGATGTGACTGAGCGTGTGGTCACCGGGCGAGTCGAGAAAACGGGAGAGAGAGACGGAGTGATAGTGAATGCGAGAGGTGTAAAGGAGGCCCTCTGATCTCGGGTCCTGGGCCTATTTATAGACATGCTCTCACAGCCTCACTCTTGCCCACTTCGTGTACTGTGTTCTTTCTTATATATGTTGGTAGACAGCAGTGTATGCCCCCCTCCAAGTGTAGCAACCCCGCAGACATAATACGCATTCGAGGGAAAAAGGATTGGAAAAAAATTCAATTCAAGATGAAAAAAAAGGGAGGAAATTCCTTCGGTATTGATTGGCTCTCGATGCGCAATGTGGCAACGTTGGCCGATCTGGGTTGGTTGCGAGAGACGTTCGACGTTTTGAAATTATGAATATTTGAATATGCGTTCTACGGTGGGACTTGACGAGACTCGTTGGCGCGAGAGAACGAGTTTTTGATTTTTGTTGGGTCTTTTTTCGAGAGGGCCGCGAGGGCCGGGGGTGCATAGGAGGGGAGGGACAGAGGTGTTGGGCTCTTGCCATTTGCCTTTTTGGGTTTGTTATAGTTGAGGAAACGACGCGGGGAATTAAATTGAGCCGATAGGATCTAGCGCGGGGGGGGGGGGGGGGGAAGGGAGAGCGAGAAAATTGAATTTTGGGGGGTTGGGGTGGGGGGGGGGGGGGGGAGGGGGGGGCGGGGGGGGGGGGGGGGGGGGGGGGGGGGGGGGGGGGGGGGGGGGGGGGGCAAGGGAGATCGAGTAAATTGAATTCTGGTCGATTGAGAAGCTGAAGGGACTGTTGAATATGGGAGACAAAATTACGAGATAGTCCGTTGTAAATTCTGGTTATATAGGCCTGGTGAGGGCCTATAGAGAATTTTCAGCCACAGCGACATGTGACGACGACCGAAATGAAAGACTCTCCTATGTGTAAATGCAGATATTAACTCATTTGCAAAACGAAAAAATAGAAGAATTGGATTTGAAAAACGTCACCTTTTCATTTCCCTCCGGTTTTATGAAATTTCGCAGAGCATATGCCGAAATGATTATATCCTGAATAACGTATTTTTGAAAGTGTCAAATCGAGGAATATCGTGTTTATTAACAAGAAAAATCGATGCCAAAAAATATTTTTCATCGATTTTTTAATAAATAATTGCCTCGAAGAAATTACGTTTGTAAATAAATGCAAAATTCAAAAAAAATTTATATGTTGCAGCACATGTGAAGGTATCCTCAGTCCAACGTTCAAAAACTGGTCGCTCGTAGGGCGTATTTGCTACATGTCCAATATAAAAATTTCTTGAAGCCTGGCTGGCGCCTTCCTTAGTAATAAAAACAGGTCAGGCATCAAAATAAACATCCAAAAATTTGTAAATTTTGTGAATCATTGTTAACTTGTATTTGTTCTCTTGTTAATAATTATCGTAAACAGCGCTCAAATGTTGCACTGAGACGACAACGACTGAAAATACAGGTAATTTTCGAATTTCACGTGCATTGCACTTGACAAAAGAAACAGTGTATATAATGATATTATATTTCACATTTTTTGTTGTATTTTTTACGTGGTTCATTAAATTTACCTAGGCGAATAGAATAATATCATTCTTTGTAAAAAAGTATTCTCTGACAGGTGAACGGGGGGAATTTTTTTCTTAGAGGAAGGGCAAGAAATTGCAAAGGGGAAAAGGAGGCGAAGGGATCAGAACGCGCACACATCACTAAGCTTTAAAAAATTCATCTCATCCAACGGCCCCCCCCCCCCCCCCTTCTAATTAAAACAATTTTTTTTTCAATTTTAATATATTTTTTTTGTTTTTGTAATAAAAATACTCATTCTATATCAACAATATATACACATATAGTTATTCTCAATATATATGTATTTAATGCTAGTGTCTGTGTGCGCGAGAATAATCGACGTACCTGACGTACGCATTTTATTTTCATTTTTTTTCTGTTAATAAATAGAGCAACATATACATAATATTAATTATCGCGTCAATCATATGTATACACATATGTATAATAGTATAATACTAGGCAAATAGTTCTAACTGGGACCAAAGACTATTACGATTGTTCAATTACTGTTAAATTTGTGGTTGTCGAACGCAAGGTGACGGAGAAAGTGGATTGAATTTACTTATCTTCGAGTTTAAAATTTGTGATTTTTGTGTTTTTTTTGCATCGGCATTTCACATTTTGGCGGTCTTGCAGCCAGTTACACATAGTCCTATGTATACATATAATATGGCCTATTATATACATATTTACATGAAAAAAAAGTTCTTTTTTTTCCATTTAACAACGATAAATCACCATCGATAATTACACTTGCATGTGTTTTTTAGTTTAAACTTTATATATAATATATCTATGTATAATTTTTGTAACATAACGTTCTGCTTTCATTTCACAATCAGTAGGGGTTTTATGGCGGCGAGTATGGAGTCGTGTATTACCGTTGACTAAACGGACAATTTATTTATTAAAAAATTTTTATTTTTTCGTTTTTGGAAAAAATCGGACTTTGGATGGTACAGCCGGGATTTAGCGTGTCCGGTTCACGACGAGCGTAATTGAAAGGAGGATAGCATTATCCATTCGTTACTTTTTTGAAAAGGGAAAAGAATTCGGCGGTGAAGGGGTAAAGCAACATAATTAGATTTCAAATGTTTGAACCCGATATTAATTGAAATTCCACTGATAAAACAGAAGGGAAATTTTGGGGACAGTTGACTAGCAATTTCCGGGAGAGCGATATTGAATTCAAGTGTAGAGGGGAAAATCATGAAATTTCAGATTTTACAGGCGCAGAAGACGAGGGTTTCTCGAATTACTTGAAGCTTCAAACGAAACATGAATATTCAATATCATTTTCTTTTCCATATTCAGGATCAAATTACATTGAATTTCCAATTAGCGGGCGTTGAAATATTGCATTAAATATTAAATATTAAAGAATTATTCAAACCCAGGAATTTTTATTAAAAAATGCAGCTTAATTTTGCAGCTATTTTTATGGGAACTAGAAAAAAAGTAATTTTTTCCAAATTTTTGAAACGCTTTTGACAAATTTTTAAAAATATATAACGTAATATTTGAATAACCTTACTCATTTAAAATTGAAAGAACCTTCCTGGAACAATTGTCAATTTTAATGAATTTATCTAAAAAATTGTGTGTTATTTGCGAAATTCCTCGAACTTTCATTGAAAAAAAAATGTTATAGAGTTCTTCACATTATCATACTCCTCGCCGACCGAAATAACAAAGCGATTGCCCAGTCACACGATTGAAAGACACAGGGTATCGACACAGGGCATGTAACACCATTATTGAGTATTATAAGAGATCAATAAAACGCCTTAAATTCGATACTGGCTCTCGACAGCTCCCAATCACCTAACAATTAACGATCCAACAAATGGAATAACCTAGTTACAAGGCGACGAAGCGTGTGATTGCGGATGATTTCTCGAATTTGAGTGACTGGCTTCTCTCTTGAGCCTCTGCTTGAGATGTACCTTGGCGTGCCTCTTCTTCTCATCGCTTCTCGCAAATTTCCTACCACATTGATCACAGCAGAATGGCTTCTCCCCAGTGTGTGTTCTGACGTGTGTCGTCAGATGATCACTCCTGGAGAATGAACGCATACAGATACGACACTGGAATGGCTTTTGACCTGTATGTATACGTATGTGACGAGTGAGTTCGTCACTTCTAGAGAAACGTCTGTCACAGCCATCAACAGGACAGGCGTAGGGACGCTCGTGAACAGGTGTTTTGCTGGGTCTGTTTGGATATTTTCGTGGTTTAACTGGTACAAGTCTCAAGGGCAACGCACTCTGCTGATAAACTTGTGAGAGTATTTCGTGTCCTTTCGAAGTGCTTGGATTGTACTCAGCTAGCTGGACAGGACCGGAATTCGTCGACGATTGTTGCTGGGACTGGGGCTGCTGTTGATGCTGTTGAACATTGGGAGTGTACCCTGAATTTGCTACTGGCTCCTGCTTGAGTGTCGGCTCCTGGTGATGCTGATGAGGCTGGTGGTGGTGGGGCAGAAGATTTGGGTCGTAACTGTCTTCGTGACTCAGCCAAGTCGTTGGAGTCGATGAGGGGGTGTCATGGTAGCCAGGAGGTGGTGGTGGTGGTTTGGAGTCTACTTGCAGGAGTTCAACGGTCTCGTTACCGTAGGGAGACGAGTGCAGTGTGGGATGGAGAAATGGCTGACTGGTCAGGGTCAAAGCCGTCGGCGACGGAATCGATCCCCACAGCTCTTGATTCGCTTGCTGCTGCTGCTGCTGCTGCTGCTGCTGCTGCTGCTGCTGCTGCTGCTGCTGTTGTTGTTGTTGTTGCTGTTGCTGCTGCTGCTGTTGCTGTTGCTGCGGGGTTTGGAGGGTGTTTAGGGTTGAGGATTGAGTGCACGTTGTCGTAAAGACACCCCTGTACGTCAATGTTGGTACGTTACAGATGTTGACACTCGTGGGCGCTGACGATACTGCTGAGTGAGGGGAGGAATACAAAATGACACCACCTTGGAGGATATTGCAACGATCAACGTCATCCTGGTGGTGACGCTGGGGACTCGATGAAGATTGGGCTGCTGTTACGCTGTCCTGATTGTCATGGTGATGATGGTGATCACGATTCTGAGTGTCCTCATCGTCAGCTGTTGCCTCCTCCAGGGAGAGATCCTCACCCGTCAGACTGCCTGCAATCATTCATGTAAATGGCTCCGGTGAATTTCGGCATTCATAGGGGACAGGGGCATATTGGGAGTAATGCGGTTGCGCGGGTGAATGAAAGCGCACGAAATGTGATATAGTAAGCAGTTATCATCTGGGGCTAATGTTTTCTCTATCGGACGGACAGTCTGTATCCTGTCGTCGTTTCCTTCCTACTTGGGGGACATCCGTAGGAAGTGCTGGTTGTTGATTTTGTGAAGGAATCAACAGTTGATAGGGCTGATTCGATTTTCAAATACGCGAGCTATCGTTGAGAGAAAGTGGAGGCTGTCTATGATGTTAGAGAGAACTTTCAAATTGGGGAGATAGTTTACCGCCGGAATTGAGTTGAGAGGAAAATAATTGGGGAATATTCGATTCTGGGGAGGCAGCTCGATTGAGAATTTGTCAATGAAAACTTGATTATTTAGTATCTAAATTCCTCGAAATTTTCAATTAACTTGAACATCCAATAACATATTTACCTCAGTCCTCCGGATTTTTATCAACTTTCATAGAATCACTGAAGTGGAATTTTCAGATCCTATTGATATTGCCATGACATTTGTAATCAGTAAATCTCATATTATTTCAGTGGAACAAAGATAAAGCGTCTCAAAATTATACTCAAAATTTAAAACAAAAAATCTTTAACATTGCAAGCCACTAAAGTAGTTTATTATTTTCTTTTTGCTCTCAATAAATAGCTCAAAAAAACTTCAATTAATAATTTACATCTGACGTCAAATAATGGTTGAAAGAAGGTAAATAGTTGAAGCCAGACAAAGAACCTAACTCTTTCATTATTTTTTCTATGCAATGTTGTTAATGCTGGTAATGAAATTCCAGTGAAACTATATAATCCAAATTTTTAAGGTCACAGGACTAAAACAGAACTATCCAAATGTGTCGAAATAACTACAGTTTCAAGTCTACTATACTCTGCGACACTTTGATATATCAATTGAATTAGTTAGTACCCAAAGATATAGAAAGAAAATCAACTCATAATTTACACCTGATGTCAAACCCCAATTTGAACGCAAGTGGAAGTCAAATTGTACAAGAATTCGAATCTGGTGACTAAACTTCATGGATAGCAGAAAGGAGATGATTAAAGTTTGACACTGGCGCCTAGAGTTTGAGTCCAAGCGGTTTGAAGATAATTGCACAGAAATTTGCAGTTTCCATTCATTTTCTCATGCAAATTTAAATTATCAGAGAGGGAATTCCGCGAAATTTCTTTGAAACTATTTGATAAACAATGTCAAGGAGTCTACAGCTAAAGCAAAATTATTAAAATGTTCAAATTACTAGAATTACAAAATTTGAATATTTTGCGAGAAGTGGAGAAATAGTGTTTAATTGTTTTGCTCTAATTATGAATGCATTACTTACTAATATAAAATATGCAAACCGCGCATAGAAACCTATTGTCAATCTTCAAAAATATAAATAAAGAAAGTATGTGAGTTTCACATATTTTGGAATATCATTCTATTTTCATATAAATACGAATACCTGCATCAATCGATAAGTTTTATCGCTCCATGAAAAGAAATTTTTTTTTTCCGATCTCAAATTCTCATTAAACCGAAGAAAATGCACCGGTATCTCAATCAGCCGTGGAGAATTCACTCGCCGCAGAGTAGACAACAGACTATGGACAAACCGTCCTGCATCGGACGGAAAAAAAAAAGAAAAGATTCTATTTTTCGTATACAGCTGTATAAATCAATAGGTTCAATCGCTCTTTGAAAAAAAAAACCCCTGATCTTAAATCTCAATTAAACCGCAAAAAATTGCGCCGATATTTCAATCAGCTGTGGAAGATTCACTCGCAGCAAAAGGGGGATGATTAAAGCCAGCCAGTGGCGCCTAGTGTATGGGTCAAAGTGGCGCCCGTGAAAGCTCACGGTCGTTGGGTGAAAGCACGACCGCGGGAGGGTAGAAAGTATGAATGGACTCTCCGAGGATGATCGAGGCGGGGGTGCGGCGAAGGGGATGATGCTTTCCGAGAAATCGTAGGCGGCAGCAGTGGAGGAGCGGGTAAGGGGAGTATACAGGAGGCGAGAGTGGGGTGGAAGAGAACTGAATGTCGGGGTCGCTGAGTATTGATCCACCAGTTCAGCCGAGGGTTCGATATTCCATTCCCCCCTTTTTTTCTATTTTCGCGGTCGTACTACGTCACTCGGGACGCGGGTGGGGGTAGCCTCGTGGCTATCCTCGACTTTGACTTTGAAAAGTCGCAAAACAAGCAGGTGGGGGGACGGGTGGACGAGGAGGATGAAGGGATAGGGCAAGTAAACGTCTGGAATTGTACCTGATATGGGTGGTGGTTCAACGAGGGCCGAGGGTCCAAAGAAGGAGGGTAGATCGCTGCTCGTTGTGACTGGTGTATTGAGATCCCCCGGTTTGTCCTTGTCCCCAGTATCGCAAAGCTCATCGCGACAGTTGCCACTGCATTCATCGTCATCACCATTCCTCTGAATGCTCTTCTCAGCTGATTCACCTGGTGATGATGGATCGTCGCAGTGGGGTTGAGAATCTGTATGATAATGATTGTGATGATGTCGGTGATGCAAATCGGGAGAGTCTGAGCCCGCTGGATGCAATGTCATACAGCTTGATAATGTTAATAGTGGTACAGCATTACCACCACCATTTGACGGATTGACAGTTGCTCCGGTTGTTGGGGATACACGTCCTGCTGTTGAATGTGGCGATGTGTTGTACGCTAGGCATGCATCGAAACTCAGCTGGACTGTTTGTATGTTGTAGCCGTGGGGATGATGACTCTGGGCTGAATGATGATGGTGATGATGGTGGTGGAGGGGGAGATGGTGGCCCGGCGGTGGTGATGACAGGAGAAATGGAGCGGCCGCATGATGCTGCGTGCCAACCACCTCAATTCCGTCCATCGTCATTCTCTGGATTGGCGATTGGTCAGCCGCGGTGGTGGTTGACGCCGCCGCGGTTGTTTCTGCCGGGCCGCACTGCGTGTCCTCGCCTGCAGTCGTATCGTTCAACGCAATTATTATTAAAAGACTTATTATTGCTATTTATATCTTCACTCGTTTTAATGGGATTTTTTTGTTCTCTTTTCTTTATCGTTCGTTCAATCGATCTTGTCTCTCTCGTCGCGGCTAATTTACATTTAAATATTTTTTGTTCTTTAAATTCATGAATCTGAACTTGTTTTTCAGCGTTGGTGGATCTTCGCACTTGAGATTTTGTCTGAGCAATTTCAGTGGTACTAGGTGGGCCACATTGGACGCGCGCACGCGTCGTTCGCGCGGAAAAGCCCGGTTGGAAATTATAACTACAACCGTTGATCGCGGCCACACAAAACGCTTATAACTCCGCCGGGGTTTTGTAAAGGCACAAGCGTCCCGGTGTACATTTACCCGTGGACCACACTCGAATAGATCGCACGCGTGTTTATAATCTCCGGAGTTTCATTTTTTTTTTAATTCTCTCCTCGTCTCTTATTTAGATTTTCACGCTGCCTCGGTAAGCACGCACAGCAACCAAATTCCTTGCGCTACGAGCTTTTATCGAGTTTAAACACTTGGCGGAGGTGAAGGGGGGAGGGGGGGGGGGGGGCTGGTAATAACTTCTGATAATCCACGGGATCACTGTACTCCCACAATAAAGTCAATTAAATTTTCTCATTCATCCCAGTATTAATTTCCAAACATCTCTTTCATCTTATCCCAGAATTAATGATCTTTTCTTCCTCTTCCTCCGGTTTTATTCGTGTGTCCGCCTCCTCGCGATTTTGCGACGATCAACGGGTGGCAGGTATACACAAATGCACCGACACACAGACACCGGCATATACTTCGCCAAGTCAGAACACATAGACACACACCTGAGCACCACGAAATAGTGTACAAAAAAAAATATATATGTTAAAAAATTCAGGTAAATAAAGAGAAGTGCGTGGGCTCGCTGAAGCGCTTGTCCTCCCCTTAAAGTTACGGTTTACTGTTTGGCTCCCCCGGGTTTTTCACTGTATCTGTCTTAAATGTTCTGTGTGGGTTATAAGGAGGGATGTATGGAGGAAGCGCGATGCGTGGGGGTCGCGCACCAACTGAGCTGAGTCTCGGCGCGCCCCGTAGTTTTATGAATGGACCACGGAGACTGTCCCATATTTGGAAGCAGCGAACGACCAACAGCCAATCCCCGCTCTTTGGTTTATCCCCCCACTAGTGTTTTACCGGTATACGATAGTCCCGCGCGGTTTTGCCTCTCCTAAAGTTCCCCTTGCGCGCCCACCCCACCCCTGACGGCGCGCTTTACTCCCCACCAGGTTTATTGTCAACCCTGTTTGTTACCAATTCTCGGTTTCTCTCTTGCCGGCCGCCACAGTCGGCATCGCAGTCGACTATTCTCGGGATAGCGCTGTCATTGTCACTCCGGGGTGGTCGCGACCGGTTGTGATTGTTCTCTTTGGCTAGGGGTATCCCCACTCTTGGCCTGTCCCTCGCGGGATTCAAACGTGCGCGCTTCCCCGCCGCTCGTTCTCCAGTGACGTAGCCACACCGCGTGACGTAGAATAGCGTGCGGCGCGAGACCGGTGTTACTCACACCACCACTTGAATACTCGCGCTCGCTCGTGGTACGGGGTGACGAGATATCTGAATAGCGAATCCAGTGGTTTGCTGGATAGGAAAATCAAGGGGTGAACGGATTAAGGACTGATACAGGAAAAATTATTAATTGTAAGAAAATTTTTTAATTATCTAATTAATCAGCAATTGACATTCAAAACTGAGAATTGTTTGATCAATGAACAACCTAGTCCACATGATTATTACCAGAGTAATCGATAATTCTTCTTGATAAATTTACAATTATTTTTTCAGAAGGGAAGAATAATTTCGAATTATCAATGGCTTCAGTAATTATGTAGATTCGATGATTAATAAAACAATTTGAAATTTTGTAATGGTTTGAATAATTTTGATAAAAATAATGATTATTGCTTCTTTCTGGTTTGGGGAAAAGGGTATGGTAGGGCAATGGGCAAAGATTTTTAAA
The DNA here is from genome assembly GCA_030522865.1 of Psyttalia lounsburyi. Taxonomy (NCBI): domain Eukaryota; kingdom Metazoa; phylum Arthropoda; class Insecta; order Hymenoptera; family Braconidae; genus Psyttalia; species Psyttalia lounsburyi. Next base: position 1,726 of record JAPYZN010001591.1, on the reverse strand, counting down.
GATTTTTTTATTTTCTGAAAATTAGTAAACTTAAAGTTATAGTTTTTATTGATTTTCTTCAATAAAAATTTTGAATTTTCAAGGTCAAGGGCAAAATAGCGCACAATTGTGCTGGCGGGAGTTTCAGATGTTGATAGTAATTTTTTTAATGAGAAACAATTGGAAGGGGCGGGAAATAATCTGTCTCCATATATTTCAAGTTTAATCTATTCTGTATTTAATTCTGATTTCTTTGGAAACTATTTCATCATCTGATAACAAATAATATTTATAAACGATCTTGAATTATTTGGTAGCATTAAGAGGTATTAGTCTCTCATTCGGTTACATTTTGTTTCCGCATATGTAGGTAATACTACTTTTTACCATTTTTATCATGGGATTGATATAAAAAATTTGTTGTTTTTTGGCCGACCGAGAGGTGGGTCGCGGTACGAGGGAGGGGTTAGGGGTAATTATTGAGGGATAGCTATACCCATCGGTTCTACGAGGTTAGAATGTTCGGTTTCCGCGGGTTATATTCGTTTATGAACGCGCGGGACTCCTGAAATAGACACGCTGATGGGTAAAATCGCCGAGGGAATAAGCTGTTACAGATTCTGGATTTTGGGAATATCTTATTCTCGTGGGAGATTATGACACAAGAATTGAGATCTTAGACTGAGGATTGTCTTGATTAATTCTCCATTCATGTTGGCGGAGAATGTTAGATGTGCGAGGGCGGTAAGAGAACGGTGAGAGTGACACTGGGGTTGACTAATTGGCATTGTTTAATTCGGGGAATTAGGTATTTATTGAGGTGAATTTTGTCAGTGTCAGGAGCATTGGATTGCGGATTTGGTTCGCTTCGCAGCATTTTCCAGACTTCACCTCGCCAATGCGATTATTTAATGGAGAGATAATTTACGCAAACTATAAATTTCTGTACAATTGTTATATTAAAATGACGCAAAATCAGGAGAACGGCGACGAATTATATTTTTAAATCTTGAATTAACTGAATAGAAATTTAGATAAATCAGGGATTACGGTCTTTCGGTGACTCAACTTTTGGAAATTTGCTAAACTTTTACTGATATTTTAAATTTTACCACTTTTGGCCCCTCCCCGATCTTTAATTGTTGCTCTTTTAAAAATTATAACTAAACGAGGACTGAAATTTTAATGATTTTCGAATAACATTCCCGTTATTTTTTAAATGGAAAGTTCTGTTGACATTCCTTGACGTTCTGCCATTGGAAATCCATAATTGGATGACTAAAACTAATTAAAATGTAAATTTCAGTTCATTTGTTTCATGACAATTTATAGAAATTAGGGAAATTTGATGAAACATATTCTTGAATCCTTAATCAATTGAATGTTCGACATAATTTAGTATTGAGTATTCATATTTTAATTGAGAATTCAAGTAATTTGGAAAATTGTCACCCTCTGGCGGAACAAAAATTTGGAGTCCTACTGATTTTTTAATGAAAATTCATTTATTTATCTCAGTGTTCTTGGAAATTCGTATGAAGTGAGAACCTAAGAATTAAAAATATAACAAATTGATGACCAAAAACGGAAAATGGCTGTTCATTTATCTCACTAAAAATAAATGAGAATCTGACAAATTCTTGAATTTTCATTGAGAATTTCCCCGCACCCGGATTCGCCCAATCAGAGCGCAGTATTTGAGGTCATGTGACACCTTCACGACAAAATTATTTTGATAAATCACCGG
>JAPYZN010001590.1:0-23442 GCA_030522865.1 Psyttalia lounsburyi | reverse complement strand
GCTACCTCCAGATGGCTCTTTTAGGCGGGTATTTTCATACCCGTTTTCCAGGGGATTTCGACCCAATATCCCACAGTAACGAGAAAATCTCGTTACAGATTTAATATGATCCTTGGGGAAATTGAATCCCTCTTACACATGATTAATGCTAAATATTATAAACATGATTTATTTGGATTATTATGTGTAATACATGAAATGAGCAAATATGCAATTGGAGTGGCCATCAAGAAGTGAATATCAGATCAAGTTAGATAATAAAGTATGGCGATTATTTCTGGCAATTGGATTTGGCCTCCCCTGGGCCAATCAGAGCTCAATAACATAAGTCGTATTCAATAACATGAACAACCTCTCCAGTAAAATATCGGCCGTTATTCACCTTCAGCTTTTGATAATCTCCCTGTGCTTTTGATCGTTTCCCTCTAGCTCTGCAATTGTTGCCTTAACCCAGGGCAGGCCACATCCGATTACCAGAATCGGGAGATGTTTGCACAAAAATGCCTCACGCTGCGTGCTTGGCTTCCAATCTGCAAAACTTGTCCCTCTCGTTCCTACGTAACAAAACAATCGGGAAATATGCAAAAAATTTGGAAGTCTTGTAGTATTACTACTGATCATATAATAGCATTTCTAATTATAGTCTGTGGATATGGAAGGTTACTTTAGATTCACAACACCCCCTCGTTATGTAATATGCATATCGAAATATAAAGAGAAAGAAGTGATTTACAATTGTATAAAACCCAATCAGGAAATATATTTGTAATGATTCGTGGAACTCAATCAATTTGTCAATACATCTGCTGGCATTTCCTTAGTTGGAATGTACTTCAAATTGATAGACCCGTTCTGGTAAGCCTCGCGTACGAAATACACTTGTATATCGATATGTTCCTATTGTGCCTTGATGGTGTTGCTCTTGACCATCTTCTGTGCACTCTGACTGTCATTCCAAAGTACAGTGCAGTCAGTCTTGACGCCGAACATTCGTAAAATACCTCGTAAATACACTGATTCTTTAGTCGCTTCTGATATCGTCACGTACTCTGCTTCGGCGCTGAACGTTGCTACCGTCCGTTTTTTCTTGCCTCCCAACATACCGAACCGTTAGCAAGAATAAAAAAGTATCCCGTGTATGAGCGACGATCCATCAAATTTCCAGCCCAGTCAACATCTACAATGCCATACAACGGTTCTCCATTTCTGTAACATCTCAAGCCGCAGTCCTCTGTTCCCTTTAAGTATCTTAATACTCGTTTTGTATCTTTCTAGTGCAACTCATCGGAACACGACTTAAACTGGATCACGGAACTCGTGGCAAAGGCAATATCGAGTCGAGTAGTGACAGCTAGGTCCTGCAAACCTGCAATAAAACGTTGATAGGGAATAGATTTCAGAAGCTCGTTGTCAATATACTCGGGACGTATAAGGTTACATCCTGGATCCATTGGTGTCGATGCAGGCTTTCAATCCATCATATTAAATTTAGCCAACATGGGTAAAACGTAATCTCGCTGAGTTAGTACCATAGGTGAATTTTGGTCTTGTCTAAAATTCACTGCAAGACAAAGACGCACTGGTCCGATATTCCTCATCTGAAAAACTCTTGACAGGCTGGCCTTCAAGGCTCTAATCCAGTTACTATTATTGGATGCAATGAATATATCGTCAACATAAATGGTAAGGAGTATCGCAGAGTCCTGACGTCTGCTATATATGTAACGTGACTTTTCCCCGCTGGGTTGAGAAGTGCCCGTTACGTCGCCCGTACTCTTTTTTGCCCGGCTCCTGATGACACGAACACTTAAAAACTAACCAAGGGCGTCGGCTAATTTTAAGGATCGAGAAACTGGCAAGCTCGAAAACACGTAAATTCTTAAAACGAAACTTAACCGAAAACGATACCGGATCCACGGAAATCCTCTTAACCTAAATCAGGAGAGGGTAAAGGGAAAGATGACGGTTCCCCGTGCTGCTCAGTATGCTAGGTTGTGGAGAGAGGGATGGATTCGGGTGGTGTACTTGGTAGCATGGGAATAACACTAACTTACAAACAAAAAAAAACTGTTAATATAACTCAAGTCTGAAATGTATTTTTTAATAAAAAAAACTAATATATTCCAGTTTCTAACCCGAAGCCGTAAGCTAACACTTCAGGGATCGTGGGGAGGGGGGGGGGGGGAGACCGCATGAGGAGAAATTAGCCTCACCCGCCCGGGCGGAAAGAATTATCAAAACCCACTCTGGGTCGATCCCATATTAATTACCCTACTAAACCATCACGTCAGTTCAATAATTAAACTAACTAATTTTTGGAGACTCTAAACGAGTAGTCTCGAAAGTCTTGAGTAACCTCTCGAAAAAAAACACTAACAATCACCTAAATTAAAGCACTCTTTTAAACATTTATTCCCTGGAACAATGTTCCGAATATTCAATAAAACTCAGCAATTGTGGTTGCCGGAAGGAGCCTCAAATTCTCAGAAATCTGACATTCGGAAATATAAAACAATCCTAAGATCGAGTACAGATGAATGGGGAGAGGGAGATAGAGATAGTGTACGAGGCAGGGGTACTGCAAGGGAACAAAAACGGCCTAGATAAAATCCTCACAGGATGAATTCGGAAATTCCGGAAAGAGTCATCCGTCCGCCTTCGGACGAGGTTCGGCGGAAAGAGGGATTGATGATTTATTATTCACCCCAACTTCACCGATAAAGGTCCACAAACTCGTGAGATCTCGCGAGTTGGACAAAACGTCGTTTTTTTCGGAGTGTAACGTATTTGCCTCACTCAACGCGTTAAGCGCGAGAGGAGAAGAGGAACTTCTCCTCGACTCGTTGCTAGCCAGAGAGAGAGAGAGAGATACCCGACGTAAACACATTCGGCCTTCAACGCTTCGGGTAGACGTAGCCGACTAAGTAGCATTCTAAGATAAAGGAATGAAAAGAAATCGAATTTGAATGCGAATATTCCTGACCCACGGGAATTATTTTATAGTTTTCGCGCCCTGTTTCGTGTAGAAAGACGTTAATTCTCGAGGCTTCCATAGGTTTTCCAGCCTGGATTTTTCGCCAACGACTTCGGGGTCGTGGATTTCACCGATCTAACTACCCTTTCCTCCTGTCTCTAGGGATTTTTCACGAGCTTTTTTTTTGATAATTTCCTCCCACTATTCCTTGGGGATTCTCCGTAGTTTCGGTTTGTCTCGATTAACCAAACCTCTACGGGGCGAACCGACCCGAGGTTCTTCCGGAAAAATACCGTAACGGGCCTCTGGCTTCCTGTTAACTAGAATAAAAAACTCCTAATTCTCCAGATTACCGGAGATTTTTCGATCTCATGATCGGAACACACGCACTGACTCCTGGATGTCCAAGGAATCCCACTTGATAGTGTATTTTCGGATCACTCTCTTACCTTCGATTTTCTCGAAGTACTGGACTGTGTCGGTCCTCCCATGTTCTCGCTTCGTGTCGCCTGACCCGGGTAGTAGTCAAAGCACGACTGACTGCCCGTCATCAGGCCCGTCGCCGTCTGACGTATTTCCGGAGAAAACGTCCAGAGGCTCTCGCGTTGGCCGCGGAGATCACTCGAATTCAATTTGAATTCGAGGAGTCTATCATCTTGTTTTATCGTTTTACTTTTAATCTCGTCAATCTTGACGGAGTAATTCACAATGATTGAAACTATTATATATAAATTATTTTTAAACCTAAAACTATCACAATTCTTCCACTTAAGTCTCTCAACTTGTTCGCTCAAAATCCTCAACTTTTTTCTTGAACTTACCCTAACATCGCGGCTCGTCTCGCTAAGGCGGAACTCCAGGACAAATGACCCTCACGAACCATTTTGTTAGAGTGTTGGCACTCTCAGCCAGACTGTGCATCCCTAGGAGATCTGCGAACGGTAATCCTATCGCTGCACGCCGGATAGTATTACAACCCCTCTTCACGGCGTGAGCTCTAGACCGACACGATACAATTCTACCCTAATTCCCTAAGACAAAACTCAGGTTTCCCCGAAATTTAACCATTACTAACTTAAATTAGACTCAGGTTTCCCTGGAATTTTACCCACTATTAATCCTAACTTAAACTAATCGCAGGCTACAGAATAATTATGATATTTTTAAGGGAGATCAGTTGAATTTTCCTAAGGTGATGGGGGCTGCTTTCGGCGTGCCCCAACTGCACGTCACATATAATAGACATGAATCAATCAGTAAATTGTAGATCAAGCTTACCAACGGTAGTGGCCGTACGGTAGAGTGCTGCACTGGTATGCCAATGATCCGGGTTCGCTTCCCGTCACCGGCGGTTCAAATTTGTAAAAAAATTGTAGCACTCTAATCTCATGGTTCACTGCGTAGCGGTTCTCGTAAAAGAGACGACTGCACCTGGCCAAGATTTTCCCCTCAGGGTGAGGTTTTTCCTTGGTTCTCGGCGAGTGCGGTACAGGGGGTGCAGGGTGGGAAGAACAAATACGTAAAAACCCGAAAGGGTATACGTGAGGAAGGCAAGTTTTTGTAGATCAAGCTTACTTAGTTCATCAGTCAACCGTCAAAATTGAATCGTTTTCAGAGATGAAAATAGATATTTCTTCAATAACTAAAGGATGATAAATTTTTCGCAGTGACAATTCTCTGGAAAACTCGCGAGTTCCGTGTAGCCCAACTCTCTATTGAATCGGAAAATATAAGTTTTCCAGAGATGAATATCGATTTTTTTTCAGTACCACTAGATATAAATCTTCCATAGTTAAAATTCTCGAGAAAACGTGCGAGTTTCGAACAGCCCGCATCTTTATCAGTGGGAAAAGAATAAAATGTTATTTGTTTTAGAGATAAAAACTCATTTTTCCTCCCTACCTATAGATGGTACATATTCAATGTAAAAATTCTCGGGAAATCTCGCCTATCTCAAGTAACCCACTTCTCAATCAGTAGGAAAAAGAACAGGTTATTTTTTTTAGTGATGAATATTTATTTTTCCTGATTACCTATAGATTGCGATTCTCCGACGTGAAATTCTCGTGATTATTTCCTCCTACCCCCTCATTTCACCACAGATAATTCTCTCGCGGTGTTCGGTTTTCCTAGTTTTTTTTTGTTTCGGTTTGTGCGTATTTATTGGTGTTTTCATTGCGTTTAGGAATTGTCTACTCTTGTTATATTGATTTTTCCTTGATATGTATTTGATATCAATTGTAGGTATTTTTTGTTTTTTTTTTTTAATGACTGACCTGTCGATGTCGTCAAGGGGAGGGGAATTACCTGTGGTGAATTTGTTTGGGGTGAGATTGTAGGTGGGGTGAGTTTGTTTTGGGGTGTAATTGTATGTGGGGAGTTTGTTCGGGGTGACTTTGTTGTGGGTGAAAAAACTTGTGGTGATTTTGTGTGGTGAGTTTGTTTGGCGGGTTTTAGACATGTAATCCCTAGATGTCACCCTCAGTCTTTCCGAGACTGTCTCTACATGTTCTGTAGAGATTGCACCTCGTATCGAGAAAAATCTTGTTACAGTTCCTTTTGAATCAATCTTTCCATTGCGAAAGTCACATTTGCAAAATTTTGATTTCACTGAATTCACGGGTCATCGTTTTTTATTTGTCCTTACAATACAATGTGTTATTTGTGGAAACATACGTAACAATGGAAACACTTTTCATGGAGTGGGGAGAAGGAGATATATAAATCGTGAATTTTTAGGGAGCACGCCAGTTGTAATCATGGAGAATCTCTCGCCAGATGATATATGCTATTTGAATAGTACTCCACCGTTCTGTTCAGACTTTGAGGATATTGGGAAGAAGTATTTCGGCGATATTCCACCGGAAAATATCTGGAGTCTTATCATTGATGTGTGCTGTCTGGAGAGTAATTACGCTGCTGTTAGAAAGAAGAATGAGGAAGACACTTCGGATGACTCATTCCTACCACTATCCATCCACATTACAAAGAAATTGACTGTGATTATCAATTGTATCGAGGAATTGATAGTAAGAGTGAAGGATAATTACGTTCGCGAGTGTTGGCTCACTTCATGGGGCAGTGGAATGAAGAGAAGGAGGCTAGGACCAAATCCGTACCGGAAAAGTCTAGCAGCACCAATGCTTGGCATTCTACATGAATTGAAACTTGGTGTGAACATAATGTTTGAATCGTTAAAAAGCGAGGCAGAATATACTGTTGGTCATGATGTGGTTGATAATGATGAATAAAAAGATATATTTTCACCAATAATTATTGTTTATTTATTCAGTGGGAAAATTACATTGATTGTTTCTAATAAGTTTCTTAACGCTTCCGGTGAGTAGACTATATTCAACAATTCTAGCTTGCAAGATCAGGCAGTAGGCTGCGGTGTTGGCTGGGAAGATCTCCATTGATTCAAACTCCAGACGACTGTCCACAGGTCCAGACTTCAAGAATTCGTTCTGCTTGGAGCAATCAATGACGATGAGTGGAGCTGTTTCCAAGAAGTTCGCTCTGCTGCATAGCGGCTCAGGCTCTTTATGGTAATAAGATGTTTGGAAGTTGGTGTACATGTCGTAGAGAAGAGCTGATTGGTTATCTGAAGGTCCAAAATCAGATTTCCATAGAGGTAACTTTGTGAATTCAGGAATAATTTGATCTCCCGAATGTTGCAATGGTCAAATACACTTAAATCTTGCCCGGCTTGATTTTTTCTAGCTGTTTGGAAGCCTACAATGACGTAACGAGGTTTTCCAATTGTGATGAGGATTTAACAGTCCAGACGTGTTTTGATGTGTTTGGCAGTAGAGGATACTCATACAATTTCCACGATCGAAAGCTAATCAGCAACCACATTGTCTTTTGAAATCGGATTGAGAAGCTGCACTTTTCGGGAGTCTGCAGGGTTAATGTAGAGCAACATCCAATCGATCTTGATAATGGTGATTTCCAAAGCTTTAGCCTGCTGTCCATCAACTCGTGGTTGAACTATAGTATTGAGATCGCTGTGTGAACATGTTAGGATAAGCTCATGTTTTGCATTCACAATAATTCTCTGGTAATCTTCAGCAAATCCTAAAATCATGCTCAATGGAATGGATACATCAAAATATCCTGCTCCATCAGTTATTTTTCTATCATCATCAATCTTTCAGTTTGCAATTTCCATGAGATATTTTTGGCTAGGACTCTGAGAGATGTAATTTTTCATTAATGTTGTCACACCAACATAGCATCTATCAATTTCCACGGAATTCAATTCATAGCCTATTTCCTCGAATAAATGACAAATGGCATTGTTCACGAGCTCTGTATTTGCAACAGGTGTGTTCTTGTCTTTTCAACAGTTGGGAATTAGGTAGGGAGAATGCGTTCCATATTTTTAAGGTAGGACAGTGGGATTAATGGGAGGGAAGGATTTTTTGGCTAGGTGGAGATTCCTTCTCAATATATTTAGCCCACAAATAACTGAAGAAAAAATTCTGATATTTTCAGACCGGGAATCGAACCCGGCACCTTCCGATTACCAGTCGGGTTTTGTCAACCTGCCACAAATGTGCAGTGAACTCTTGCTTGCAAGCACGCAGAGGTCCTCGTGCTGTATGGAAATACGGATTTCGTCGTTGTTGTTGAAGGAAGATGATGCGAATGGTTGGTGTGAGGGAATCTCGTAGTGCGCGATGGACTCATCAAAGATGATTCGCTTCTGAATGTTCAGGATCTCTTGCATGGGTAGATGGCAGTAATAGCAGGCGATGAAGACACAGCAAACTTTCTTCCATTTACGCGAATTTTCAGACCCAGAGTCTTCAGGAACTTGATATTCTGCGATGTTAGCTTCGTGAGAGGAACTCGACGACTGTCCACTTGCCGGCATGAGTCCTCACTTTCATAACTGCAACCGATTTTTCTCTCAAACACAATACCCATTATCTAACTAGCTCTTATATGTAGTCGTATTGTGATGACTTCACCACGGAAATTCACAGGGAGATTGTCTTGATCCACAATTCTCAATTACAGATGATCTATTGATTGCACAACGAATGGCAAGTAAATGACCTAGGCAGGTGTTTCAATGATCTTATATCCAGGTGGAATGCTTGGGAAGAATTCGTGAATTTTATGCGCACGTCGATTGTTAATGTAAGCTCCTGCGGTTCGATTACACTCTATACGGAGGGAGTTCACATGAATAATGTTTGGAGGTGTGATCGATTCGTAGAACGTTGAATAACTTGTCCTTGAAAACCAAGCACTGGCATAAAATTTATCAGTACATCCTTTGGTGCTTCGATCACTGTCTTGAGTGTCTGATCATTCGCCGTTAAGGTGAAGGGAATTTTATAAGCTGATAATTGCTCTTTCGAAAAATTTTCAATATCACTAATTTCATAGCTTCCTGTGGGTATGGTGAACTCTATCACCAATCCATCTTTTTCAATGAAAAATTTATGACACCCTTCGTCGATATTGGGAATTGAATTGTATGTAAGAAATTGCACAACCCCCACACTATATGATTTTTCAGGTGATAATTCAATGGGCGGAAAATAACTAGCCTCCAGTACAGAGGATCTGCCCGACAAAGTCAAGGTAAATGAGTCACTCATCATAGTCAGCGCACAACTGATCTAAATATAAACTATTCTGCCGCTTTATACCAATTCACCGGCGAGAAATTTCAACCATAAATGTCCACAGCTGATGGTATCATAGTCTTGACAATTTTTAGGGTTATATTTCACAACACTACCACCACCGAAATAATTTATTAAATTTTGGGGTGGACACAAATTGCCATAGCCATTGAAGTAGATAACTTCATGATCCTTCTTTTTATATGCAACCCAGTGGGTGCCTGAGCCATCTTTATCATCAAGATTGACTATAACTGACTCATATCTCCATGGTCCACCTCGAGGCAATGTATTTCTCATATAAACACTCCATGGCAGCTCCATGGAAATCCCACATTTTCATGGAGCTGGTATACTTCATCAAGTCACCATCAGTGAGAGCTCGGTGCGGTGGTCCTCTCAGTTTTTTGGATTCAAATGTAACCCCAAACCAGACTTCAAGGGTTTCAAGTATATTCCCTTGCCTAGAGCAATCGATTTCATGGTGCGGTTATGACGTTTACACTTCTAGTTCTGCACTGGCATGCTTGGAGGTTGATAGCTTTGGCTATACCAGCAGCTCCACCAGAGAGCACCGGTTGCACTGAGTCCAACAAATAATGGATTAAAAATCCTGGTGAAATTCCACCAATTTTAGATGATATGGGGAGAACTCGAGGCGCTGGTTTCATTTTTTTCCTGCCTCCAGCTTTTTTAATCCACTATTGCTTCACGCGCAGCTTTCAGTGCGCTCTTCACTGCATTAAGTCCAGGTTGCATTGAGCCTTTGGCGGCTTGTATAATCTGCCGCAGTCGTATCTTGTTTTTCTTTACACTTCCCCCTCTACGTCTTTTCTGACCGAGGCGTCCAGTTGATCCCTTCTTCATACCAGCAGTAGTGTTTAGATCCATGCCGAATTTATTTTTCACTTTCATGATGTTACTCACACTCCAAGCGGCTGCCTTCTCTCCAAGACTGGCATCTTTAGCCGAAACTCGTTGCCAAGCGTTATCCGTCAGAACTCTGTCAGCTGCTTGTCTAGCTGGTAAATTCTCTCGATTTTTGGAATATACTATATCCTGCTCTTTACACGCTTTATCCAATTGATTGATACCAGGATCCCCGCGAGCCAATCGTTTAGGCAACTTTGTCCCCGGTCCGCAACACCGGTAGCCAGTTGTATGTAATTCAATGGGTAATTTGTTGATAATATCGTTGACAATACCTTTACCCTTCCGTGCTTTCGTATGTTTGCACCCCATTATGATCTTGCAAAGACTGAAGTGTAGATCTATAAATGCCATGTATTTATGGAATTCGACTACAGTTGTCAAGATGGAGTTCAAGCAGCAAAGTGTGAAGCTACCAATAATTAATTTCGATAAGATTACCGAGAAAAAGAATAATGAACAAAAAATGGACATGGCCCCCTTTTACCCAATACTGTACGTGCTATTATCTGCGGGCCTTCAAACTGCGGCAAAACAGATGCTCTGTTCGCCCTCATTACCCACCCCCATGGACTGAAATTTCAAAACGTGTACGTTTACTCCAAATCCTTGCATTAACCAAAATATCTGTTTTAAAAAAATTATTGGAAACTGTGAAAGTTATTGGCTATTTTCCATTCCATGATCATGAAGAGGTAGTCAAATCCGAAGAAACTCGTCCCAATTCCATCATGATATTTGATGATGTCGCTTGTGAAAAACAAGATAATATGCGAGCATTCTTTTGCATGGGTCGCCATCAAAGTGTAGACTGTTTCTATCTTTGTCAGACCTACACGCGTATCCCGAAACACTTGGTACCTGATAATACAAATTTACTCATTCTCTTTCGTCAGGATGAAATGAATTTAAGGCTCGGGTGTAATAGTTCGTAACCTCAAAATCGGCGTCACTAATCACAAAAAAAATCACTCGTAAATCACAAGAAAAACTAATTTCCGACTTGGGTGCATGATTTCTGCAGGTCGGAAAGTAGGTCTGCTGACGATTTGATAATTATTTCTCGCGTAATCCGTTACGGCGATTTCGAAGTGACAGATTATCACCCCCGGGCCTTAAAACACATCTATCAGGATCATGTTAATACAGATGTGTCGTACTCAGACTTTAAAGAATTGAGTTCGGTTTGTTGGAGTGCCCATAAGCATGAGTTTATTATCATCAACAAAGACTGTGAATTGCACGAGGGGCGGTATCGACGAGGATTTGATTGCTTTGTGTGTATATGAATACAGGTGAATTATTGAGACTTCACCCAGTGTTGAATTGAACGCATAACCTTCAACATGCCGCCAACAGCCTTACAAGACGAGTCAGGCGTATTGTATCACATTGCTGAGGCAAGCAAAGCAATTCGTTGTAAATATCAAACTAGAAAAATTTACAAAGATATTACGGCGTGGGCTATGAATGAAGCTTTGAAACCTGTAATCACACCACTTGAAAAAGTGATTGATCGAGGAGGAATGCCGAAGAAAAAAAGAAACGAAAATATTATTGAGAATGTAGTAGATGATTATGAACAAGAAATGGCAGCGAGTAGTCCACAACTGACGATGTGTCAAGAAGAAGAAGAAGGTCCCAAGAATGCATTAGCTTTTGTGACGCTGGGAATTTACTCCAATTGTACCTCATCAAGTTCGGTACGGAAGAAGAGAAACAGCTGCATAAACAACCTGGTGTTCGTAAGGTGAATGAGGATTGGAAAATGGGAAATGCTAAGGTGATGTTTAATGGAGATACGATGACTATTGGTGACAAGCAGTTTCAATTGACTTCGGGTTTGGCATCTTTAATTTTTCACAAAAATCCCGACACAACGCATATGATAATAACAGATCAAACACATTATGGTGAGATCCTGCGCAGCACGAACGCGCATCCAATGTATTACGGTCCAAACAAGCCCATAAGGAATAGTAACCCTACGGAAAAATTTATAAATATCATTGAAGCTTTGATTGGAATGTCGAAAAAGATTAGCAAAGGTTTAATACCAAAATTCATGGTGGCTCCAAGAAGAATGTCTCATAAAATCGATTATATTCATTAGGATAATTCAAATGGATTGGTGGATAGACTCTGCTTGCTCACAGCATCTCAAGCCGCGGGCAATTTCAATCACTCCAATGAAATCTTCTTCATTATCGAAGAACTACGTGAAGCTGAAATTATACACGGTGTCCCAAGGTTATACGCGAATTCCATAGGAGGTGGTCCACGGAGTAATTCTGAGCAGAAAAGTCCTTTTGCACTTTTTGATCAGAAGCACCCGTGAGGAGTTATTAGGGTGAAAGTGACAGCCAATCGGAGTACAGTTGTACGTCCTTGTGGCTATACGTATCTGTATGCGTGGTGCCCCGTCCACTCCTTCTACTCAGGAGGAGGGGGGTACACTTCGTCTTCGATTCACGAGCGAGGAAGGGCAGGAAAATCCTTTTTAATTCATTTTTTTGTAACTTTTCAATAGTTTTTTAATTAAAAAATGGAAACATTGTTTATTTGCGAAAAAAAGTTGTAGAATTCCAAATATAAAATTAAAAATTTGGATTTGAAAATTTGAAAAAACAAATTTGAAATTCAAAAATTGGGCTTGAAAATTTGGAATTCAAAATTTGAACTCAAAAATTTAAAAGTCAACATGTTCCATTAATACTCTTGAATTTGCAATTTTAACATCAATTTTGATGAAAACAAATTTGGTATTCAAAATTTGGACTCGTAAATTGGGAATTTTAAATTTGAGCTCAAAAATGTAAAATTCCAAATTTTCATTTAAAAATCTTGAACTTGCAATTTTAACATCAATTTTGATAAAAAAAATTTGAAATTCAAAATTTGAATTTAAAATTTGACCTCAAAAATTTGAAATTCAAAATTTTCATTTTAAAATCTTGAATTTACAATTTAAACCTCAATTTTGATATAAATAATATGAAATTCAAAATTTGTACTCAAAAATTTTGAATTTTAAATTTTCGAGTTCAAAGTCTGAATTTCCAATTTTTAATATGGAAATTGAAGTTGAAATTGCGAATTCAAGATTGTAAGTTAAAATTTTGCGTTTCAAATTTTTGAGGTAAAATTTTGAATTTCAAATTTTCGAGTTCAAAGTCTGAATTTCCAATTTTTAATATGGAAATTGAAGTTGAAATTGCGAATTCAAGATTTTTAAGTCAAAAATTTGAATTTCATATTTTTTTAGGTCAAATTTTGAATTCCAAACTTTCGAGTCCAAATTTTGCGTTTGTAATTTTTGATATCAAAATTGATGTTAAAGTTGCAAATTCAAGATTTTTAAATGAACATTTTGAGTTTCTAATTTTTGAGGTCAAATTTTAAATTCCCAATTTATGAGTTCAAATTGTGGATTTCAAATTTTTTTAATCAAAATTGATGGTAAAATTCCAAGTTTAAGATTTTTAAGTGAAAATTTTGAATTTCACATTTTTGAGGTCAAATTTTGAATTCCAAGTTTTCGACTCCAAATTTTGAATTTCAAATTATTTATTTCAAAATTGATGTTAAAATTGCAAATTCATGATTTTCAAATGAAAATTTTGAATTTTAATTTTTTTAGGTTGAATTTAAACTTTTCAATTTACGAGTCTAAATTTGGAATTTCAAATTGTTTCTTATCAAAATTGATGTTAAAATTGCAACTTCAAGATTATTAATGGAAAATTTTAACTTAAATTTTTGAGGTCAAATTTTGATTTCCAAATTTTCGAGCACAATTTTTTTTTTCAAATCTTCAAGTCAAATTTTTAATTTTATATTTGGAATTTTGCAACTTTTTTTTTGCAAATAAAAAATGTTTTCATTTTTTAATTAAAAAATTATTGGAAAAGTTACAAAAAATGAATTAAAAAGAATCTTCCTACCCTTCCTCGTTCGTGAATCGAAGGAGAGGGGGGATCACGAGGTCGACGGGGCATCACGCACACAAATACGTATAGCCATACGGACGTACAACTGTACTCCGATTGGCTGTCACTCTCACCCTAATAACTCCTCAGGCCTGATCTCAGGGGTGCTTCTGAACAAAAAGTGGAAAAGCACTTTTCTGCTCAGAATCACTCCGTGAATCACCCCCTTTCGGATCGGCGTATATCTTTGGGACACAGTTGGGACAGTTGACAAAAAATTGGAAGCTCAAGAGAGAAATTATTGAAATATGGGAAAAATCAACTGAATAATTCAACTACAACACTTAATATTTCTTTGCAAATAAATTTTATTTAGTACGAGAAAGGCACGACTGTTCACAAAGACAGTGGTCGAAAGACTGAACTATAATAGAAATGAAAGACCAACTCAAAGAAAAGTTTATGGGCCTAGAGAATAGAACATTCTTTCACATTTGGACACATGAATCGGATTAAACCGCTCTCGAGTTTGCAGTACAACCGCTCATAAATGAGTCCCTTCCGAGAAATCGTCTTTCTCCAATGTCATAAATATTTGTCGAGGAGTTTTTGGAAAGCTGTGAAGATACTCTCGTATATTCCAACGGAAATATCAAGGATTTGACGAGTACATTTATCGAGCGTTTCGAGCGAGCTGAGAGGAAACTAGGACTACACGGACAGAAAATTTCAAAGGTTAATAAAGAAAGATATGTAGTCCAAGAAACGAATAATGGCAGAGGAACTTGACCGCCCGGCCCGGCGAAACTATTCAAGAAGACGTGTTGAGACTCATGGTCTGGATGAAACTTGGCAGGCTGATCTCTGATCTGGCAGGAGTTCTCTAGGATATTCCAAACCCACTTCTAAAATATATCCATTTGGCGAATCATCGGGAACATTGAGGATATTGAATCCCTCCGGAGTTTTCCACTCAAATGTTCCATAGGGCAAGTATTGACTCATAGCTGCACCATACAAATTGTTGACATCAAAGTACATGAGATAGGATTCCTCTTCATTTGGATTATAATTTTCACTCATATATCGATTATTGGCATGAGTATAACGATTCGTACATTCAGCGACACCACCTCTGATACACTTTTCAATAGATAAAAGCTTATCTGCGTCAGTAAAAAGTTCAATCTCCACTCTAGTGCATTTTAGCATTGCCTCGAATGCCAATCTAGGTGCTGTGTAATAGTGTAGTGGATCGAGTTTGTAGACTGAGAAACAATTTTTCCGGAAATTTTCAAAAATGTCAGTCAAGAGAAGAACGTCAGTTTTCAAGCAGAGGTCTGAATATTCACCGAGTTTTGTGATATTGAATTTTCTCTAAACTTTCTTTGCATGTGTCTAATCTTCCTCCGAAATTTCTTGATTGTTTAGTATGTAATAAAAAGCCTCTCTCGGTGGTAATTCTCTATCATTCAATTTCTCCCAATTATTTAGATATTCCTACGGAAATACACCCTTTCGTATTAATAAATGGAATTGTTGGTCATTGCAATGAGCGCGAGTAATAATTGTATCTTCCTCAGTCAAGTATGATGCCAATTTTTCCAGGCTACTAGCCATAAATCTCAATGAATCTATGAATCTCAGGCTAACCTTCGTCTGCGGGATAGATTTCTGCAATGAAATGTACTTCTCCTTCGTTAAAGGAAGCAACTCCACAGCACCATTGAACTGTTCTACCAAATCCACAATTATAAAATGAGCATCAAAGCTCGAAAGATTATGAAAAATCACCGGTATTTGATGTGAATTTTTATAATTTATGTTGCATCCTGCGTGTGCCGCCCCGCGATATTTACCGGTGAAGTGGCAATGATCTCGATGTTTAATGTCTGTCCAACTGAAAGGCCCCTCCCATATATAACACACTTGGGCGGCGACGAATTCTCGGGATTCTATATATGTGAGTGGCGTCATTGGTACAACTGTTTGTAATTTATCATTCACCATCAATCCAATCTTTTTCAATTCACTCATGAACCTTTTGATACAGTTACTTCCTCGTTTAATTTCGAAGCGAGATAATTTCTTATCGAAAGAACACTGCAAGTAGAAGCCAATAATGTATGGAATATGTTTTTCATATAATCTGTCATCATCACTGGGTTGTGGGATACGCTCAAGATCAGCGTAGATGGCAAATGGCACAGGCACCTTGCATTTGTGGTTTTTAAATTTCACGATTTTCATCTCCTCTGAGGGTAGAACCATTTTATACTTGTTGATAATGAAACAATCCTGTCTATGACTCTTATAGTTTTTTTCCGTGTGAAAATGACACAAACACCGATCACAGAAGTGTATACGGTGAGCAAAGCTGGAAATTTGCGCGCTCACAACTCTTGAAAGATCCTTTATCCATGCAAAGTGATAAACGGGTTGACTTTCAGTAGAAATATGCACATTTGTACAAAAGAGGAGTAAATGAATTGTAGATATGCGCGAGTCCATCTTGCTGAGGTAGAAAGGCACGATTTCCTTCTCACTGTTCACTCCACATTCGATGCCATAAACATTAATGGCTAGGCCATTCTTTTTTTCAAATTTTGGAATAACACTCAAGACGATGGGGAAGCGAATATTTGTGTAATCAAGACGTTTTTGGTTGTGGGGAAGAGTCGCAATTGCATAATTAGGATATGATGAGGTATCTCATCGATTATTCTTTGCTGGATGGAGAGCACCAATAACTGACCACAAAAAACAAAACTCGTCCGAATTTTGTACATTGACAACAGTTTTTTTTACATTGAATGCCATAGGATAGCTCTATGTAGGTTGAAGAACCACCCTGCAGTGGAACATATCGCTTCATGTTGATCATCAAATTAATAATTTCACTCAATTCCCATCCTGAGTCGTGTTCTTGGAAATCACCGATTTTTGTAAGCAATGATTCAGTCATATTCTCCTCAAACCATCTTGCTAGATCTGTAGCTGGTAGAATAATTTCATTCTTCGTATTGAAATATTTAACTTCACTAGTAATCACTTCATCTTTTTTTAATGTAAATTCGCATGCTCAAAAAGCATTCGTTTTTACATTACCATTATTTTCCAGAACATTCGTCAAATGCACTGTTGACAATTTTCTTGCATCATTCAAAAATGAAGCTGGATCCTTATGTTGGAGATTAATCACAGTCCCTGTGCGAATACGACTACGGAAAGCTGATGGTCCATCCCTCAACCGTACGCGGTCTGTTAATGCTTCTTCTCTGCTACCTGATGGCAGACGACCATCTCGATGTTGTCTATTTCTGAATCTCTCTTGATATCCCTCAATCCGAGCAATTGTAGAGCGGATTTCATTTTTGTCACCAACTGATAGATTTGCTCTATTAAAATTTCGTGTAAAATTGAATATAATGAGCACATCGCACAATCCATTGTTCAATATCTTGCGAAAGTGCATTCTGACAGGCATGTTCAAAAATTGTGATTATTTTGGAAGAGCGCGTGTTGATAGATTCCATCTTGAAATGATACTAACAACCTCTGAGGAGATTCAGATGAATTCATATCATTGCTGGTCAATCTGTGAACGACTTTCAAAATTGCCGTTGGATCGATTCATTACAATAGTCGCTAGCCGCCCCCCCCCCTGAATTCTTCGAAATTATAAACAGTTGAGTTTCTGCGAAGAATTTTTCTGTTGGGTCGATTCATTGCAACATCTTCATCCAAACAACATGGAGACGATTGATTTTCTGTGAAGAATTTGTCCGTTGGAGGTTACCCATATTTCTTAGAATTTTTTTTCCGTTACAATCGTAAGTGATGATCACATTCCACCGCCCTCCCCCCCTCTACATGCGGAAAGCCTATAAGTAGCCAGCAAACCGACAAATCTTCAGTCTGCAACCTGCACGTGTAGTCATACGAAAATTGCAAGACGAAGCAGAGATAGATAATAGTCAAGATAGAGTATCCAGCACTGGATCTCGATGATATCAATAAAATCGCAACTCGAGGAGGTTTCTTGCCAACCAAACGTCGAGCAGAGATGACACTCAACCAGAAGCATTTAGTCACAGATCTGAAGGTAATTTCGACTAAATTTGAACCCCAAGTGGTTGCTGCTCTGAATGATGAGTGTATTGTCTACCTACCACCACGATTGTCCAACATCTTTCAACTGGATCCAGCCAAATTTGAGAAGTATCGTCAGGCCGCTGCTTCCAAACGTCTAGAAATTACCTTCTTAGAGGGAGAATTCAGCCCGTGCGTTTTCAACAACGTGGAAACCGAAAAACTTTTATAAATACTTCCATTTCTTCAATACCATTGTAAAAATTGATAACTTGAAAAGATGATACATGAAGAATAAATGGTTAAAAACTGAAAAAATTTTCTCGTTTTTTTCATATATTCTTTACACCATAATGGTAATAATAATACAATTATAAAATCTCAATAATTTTAGGGACATTACTGTTTAAAATTTTAACATCTAGAGAGTGAAGAAGAAGGTCGGTGAGGCTATGCGGTTCGGATTAAATACACAACAGCACTTCTCTCTTTCTCCGTGGGGTGAGCATCTCAGCCGAAGTGTTTACGTTACGAGAATTGCGGAAATTGGGGGAAGGATTGGAAATAAAACTGGGATACAATATACTTCACTTTGCCGTTTCTTTATTGAATAGATCAATTCTCAAAAAATAACAATAGAACGCCGGACTTTTGCCTCGGGTTAAGGCACTGATAGTAAATTTTTTCCCCTTTCACGTCTGTCTTCTGAGTTTATATGGGCAGTAATGCCTGGTGACTCATAGCAAAGGCAAGCATTTCAAGAATCTTTCCGGAACACCTACAACTGAAACAAATGAAATAAAACAAGAGATTCAATTAATTGATATTATCAATAGATTTGTCTGCTAGTATCACGTGATTTGAATGAATTGAATTATTTTTTCTCTATGAACTTAGCTCTGGATAAATTTTGATATTTGCTGACAGTTGCTGCGGATGCTTAAACGATCCCATTGGACGAAAGTAAATACTCCCATGAAGACAGAAAATTAGTTTGGCCCGAACATCTCCCCTTGTGACGAAAGTTCCACCAACTTGGTAGTAGCGATTGATGATTTCCCTCAGCTTCTTTTTCATAGCCCGTTCAGACATCTCTTCCCATTTTTCAGGCACGAAAATTCGGCCAGGTTTCCCGTCATTTGAGTCATCAGCTGGTGGGCAAACAGTTTCCCCCGCTCGAACGAATGGCTGGGTATCCTCTGCTGAACCAGTTGGTACAGTCTCAACATTGACTAGTATCTCTCATGCATGAATTATAGCATTTTCAGCTGGATTTGCAAGGGTATCAGGTGGATCTATCTCCATGGCATCTGAGACTTTTGGAACAGTCAATGTGTCTTCCACTATCACAACCATAGACTCAGAGCTTTCTGCTGATGAGTTTGAAAGATTGTATGAGTTTTGCTCTACCTGCGAGTTCACTGGAGATGATGAAATGTCAGGGAAACCCGTTGGCTCCAGAGGACTTGGCATATTGATGGAGCCTCTCGCCTATGGTGCTGGACTTTCAAGGGACTCTGCAATCCGTTTCTAGTCCGACGCCGAACTCTCTGGACTTGCTTCTGCAATGTGTATTGTATCGTAATTCTCAGGTGCAGGAGTCTCAGATGTGTCTCCAAGCTCTGGCAACGTTGGGGTGTCAAGAACCACTGGATCATGTTCTTCCTGCATTTGCATAGTCGAGTCCGGTTCTGGTGTGGCATCTACATCAGTAGTTATCACAACACTATCCGATGACTCGTCAACGATTTCATTCACTCTGGATGAAACTGTCATGGTCTCAGGGCTTGATTCTGTAGAGACATTCCAATCAGACATCTCATCGCCAGTTTTCGATACTGTTTCAGAAAAATCTAGGTTTCCAACCGCAGATCAATTGTCTGTTGAATTTGTAATATCAGACTCTTCATCTGAATCTGACGAGTTGATGGATTCAATGATATTTGATGTCAAATGTCGCTTCATTCTTTGCGAAGTTTCCAACTTTGGAACAAATTGACGTGTGTTAATCACTTCATAAGTTGAAATCCTATCAGTTGTTGGTTTGTCAGTAGTACACATTACAGCAGCCGAGAACTTTTGCACTCAACTCACGCGATAAAAATGCGCTCTATACCGGGAGAAGATTCCTTATAAGGTTTATAGATCTCATTTGTTCATGCGCGAAATATCCCCCCCCCCCCTTGGTAAAGATTTTCGTTTTCTTTTCTCCGAAATGCTCAGGAAGAAATCATGATTTATATCTCCTCTCCACTCGATCAAAATTGTTTCCAACCGCAATTTGATTCCTGGAAACGATTGTTGTTTCTTAGAAAAATGTCTACATTGTTTTTATAATTTTCAAATGAACCGTTCACAAACACTCGACTTTCGATCGCAGCAGTCTCAGCTGATGAGGTGAATAGATTTGCACTTGTTTCTCACTTCGGTTATTTCACTACACCATGACCTAGCAGGCTCACCTGCAATGTGTATAGAACGGGTACGTGCTCGCTGGTAAACACGAGGGGGATCAGGGCGCGCTCCTCATCAAAGTCAGTTCGAAGAATGTGGAGTAAGATTTTTTTTTATCGTGTGTATTGAAATCACACTGAAAAAAAGTTACCAGTATAGAATCTCGAAGCGGTTATACCATGCATACGTTAGTGTTTATACAACCGGTACGTGCTCGCTGGTAAACACGAGGGGGCCGACGCGGGCCTTAATGCTTCGAAGTCGGGGCAAAGAATATGAAAGGAATAATGTATTTTTCAATCGCACTGCAATGATTCATCAGTTAAATTCATGTTTTAACATTATAAGTATAGAGTCTCGATGGGCGCAGAATGGCTTCGTTCTATTTTGAAAATTATCGTAAGGATACTGCAGTAAAAATCATAACAAAAGCGCTATATCAATCAATAAACGCGAATTATCCCCCCCCCCCCCCCCCCCCCCCGCTTCGATCGAGAACGATCTCACCCGAAAATGTAATCCCCAACGTTGCCACCCCAACCGACGAGGCAAGCTCCGACATTACCGACTGCCAGTAAAGCAGACTCCTCCATTGCCCTCCCCCGCAGCCCGTCCGTCCCCCTCACACCCCCTGAGATGCCTATATCCAGAACCGGTATAGTTTATCTACTCTGCTCGATCGATTCAATACAAAATCTAATTAGCTCTCAGTTACATACAGATGCATCGATCAAAGAAGTAAACAATCAAATCGGGTTATTCGTTCCCGGGAGATCGTTGACGATAAATTGTGACCCCATACATACGGATACACACGCATATTTTTCTGAAAATGGTCTAGAATGAGCGGCTATACTCTGAAACGTGGAGATATGATGAAAAATCGATTTTTGATTTTCGGGATGATTACGATCACTTCCCCACCCGGTCATTTCTAACCTTGAGAAGGTTAAGGCTAATCATGAATTAGTCGGGACCATCATCAACGCCTGGGTCGCTGCAAGGCTTATCCGACCAAGGCGGTCCTTCGTTTACCACCTTACGACCACCTACACTCGCAACCACCACTGACGCTAATCCGCGCATATATGGTCGGACTGATCTCTCATCCTCTCTAGGTCCACGTGTCCATACTCCACGGCCTAGCCACCAAGGCTCGACAAACACCAGAAATTCGAAACCGTCACTTCAAGTTCCGCGGAAGCCCGTTTCACTCGCGAGGGGATGCTGGAACATTCCCCTTTGCTCGCCTGTAGTGGTTATTTACCACCCGACGCGGAATTTCTCCCCCCTACCAGAGCTGATCCTGCTCGGAGGGAGGCCTTTTCAGACCTCTTAATGCCACTGTCCGCGCTCGACTGCAATGAGATCTTCCTAGGGTCTTGCCTCCTAGTCTGGCGATCTCTATGGAGCATTCCGTTACCCCATACCACCAATGAGGCCGATGGGGCCAAGGAGTATGTATGTGTGTGTGTCACACTTCAGTTGACACTGTTTCAGTACTCAGTACTTTAGATCTTTTCTGCTGATACTGGCGTTTTCGCTCTTCAACTAGTACCTCTATCGGTAACATTTCTGATATGACGCATGATGCTTCCTCAGATATCGGCCTGTATGCACTCGCACCTTTGAGAACAATCAACCGATAGACAGGTTCGATTTTACGGGGAGCTTTTTACAGCTATAGAACGTCAGCCCAGATGGGACTACCATATGTAAGCACTGAAGTAGCCACTGAAGACAGCAATGCTCTTCTTCGTTGCTTAAGACCTCCGATATTGGGCTTGAGGCGCGTGCCAAATTGGATCTGACTGCAGCTGCCTTTACTCTCACGTTTTCCGCTTATTGGTTGAAATTTAGTCGGGCATCGATTATCAACCCCAGGTAATGGATCTACGGCTGAGAGATGATTTCACGAAGCCCGATTTGCAACGTGATGGTCTCGATTCTTTTTCTACTGGTAATTAGCATGACTTCGGTTTCGTGTTTCGCCAGGCTAAGTCCTACGGTATTCATCCAGCGATAGATTTGGTGGAAGGTTATCTAAAAAATGAGGTCGATCTCCTCGAGGTATTTACCCACTATGACCACGGGTACATCGTATGCAAAAACTCCGAGTTTGGTGTCTTTTGGCAATTTCAGCATTAGCAACCCGTCATACATGATTTTCCATAATAGAGGCCCAATACTGAGCCTACCCACCCTCCGGTGACTCTGTATTCCTTGGGACCAATCTCCGTGTCCTACTTTAGGATTCATCCAGTGGAGTAGATTTCGACCATTTTCTGCAAATACTCCAGTACATTGACCTTTGCAAGGACCTTCCTGATGCAGGCCCACCTAGCAAAGTTGAAAGCATTCTTGATGTCGAGGGTTGCTACCAAGCAATACTTTTTTGTGCCACCCCATCTTTTTCCAGAGATCGCATCCTGGCGGTGTCGATGACAAAGTTGATGGCGTTCAAAATTGTTCGGTCTTTCCGAAAACCAAATTGATTTTTGGGTGGTAGAGGTTCGACTGTTGCTTCAATGCATTGGTGGATGAGACCCGCAAGTATCTTGCCAGCCGTATGGAGCATGCAGTATGAGCTATATGATGATGGCTTGTTTAGCGGTTTTCTCCCTTTCGGGAGCAATATCAGCCGCTGCTGCTTCACCACATCAGGAAAGGTTCCTTCCTTAAGACATTCATTGGAGAGATCGAGAAA
The DNA here is from genome assembly GCA_030522865.1 of Psyttalia lounsburyi. Taxonomy (NCBI): domain Eukaryota; kingdom Metazoa; phylum Arthropoda; class Insecta; order Hymenoptera; family Braconidae; genus Psyttalia; species Psyttalia lounsburyi. The sequence continues at coordinate 711 of JAPYZN010001590.1, read as the reverse complement.
AATGTCAGGCACCGCATGAATTGCTGATTTGAAGGCGATATTCAGGATGCCACTCGAGCCCGGAGCCTTAGTGCTATCCACTCTCGTGCACGCATCGATCAGCTCCTCATTGGTGAATTTTGCACCATTATAGTTGTCTGCTTTTCTGTAGAATGAGAACGTTCCGGTTGTTTAGCCCTACACTGGTCACCTGACGGGGCTCTGCAAGTGTGGTCGGGTGATGAGGCATTCCCCGCAATGCTAATTCAAATGCGGCGTTATCAAATCACTCGCTGGATGTTTGCATCGCGGGAGGCTCCAGCGTACTTGCTGGCAACGTTGCACGAAAAAAACCTACTACCTATTTGGTCACATCGTGAGGCAATCTCCGCATTTGCAAAATTTTTTCGTCGTTCTTTTTTTTTTTAATATGATACAATCATTCTACCCGGATAAAAAAATCAATTGAATTGTAGACCTTGTGGAGATAAAAGTTCAATTTTTTGTTAATTTTCTACCGGACAGTTTAATTATAAAAAAATTAAAAACCTCCGGTAGTGGCCGTGTGGTTAGAGTGCTAGACTAGTACGCCAATGATCCGGGTTCGTCTCCCGTCGCCGGCGGTCAAGATTTGTAAAAATTGTAACGAGATTTTCTCGTTACTGTGGGTTTTTGGGTTGAAATCCCCTGGAAAACGGGTATGAAAATACCCGCCTAAAAGAGCCATCTGGA
>JAPYZN010001589.1:0-15557 GCA_030522865.1 Psyttalia lounsburyi | reverse complement strand
TTATTCTCGAAGGTTGGCCTTGTATCGATTTTTCAGGAATGTCTCTGTTTTGATTCTAAGAGCTCGATTTGAGTGAATTCTTTTTGCGTTTTAAACACAAAGAAGATTTTTCCCTCAGTGTGGGCCTCGGTATCTTTTTTGGCAACAATGTCGCGAGGAAGAGAAGTGTGAACATGGGACGCAATAACTCTGTTGAACTTCGTGATATGTGATTGGATTTTCAGTGGGTTTCGATTAATCGATGAATCTGCTTATATCGAAATCAATTTGACAACAGTTTCTGAAGAACCCATGTCAATACGGACTCGAGTACCCGAAGCCCGTGACGTAGCGAAAATGTTTCGAGGACCGATGGAGTCCTCAATATACAAATGATCGTTAATAGGGACACCCTGAATTGCATCAATCAGAATAGCACAGTTGTCGTCAGAATGAAATGCTCCGGCCAGTCGTTAGAAGTACGAGCTGCGTTGATTCATTGTCAATTTATTATGGCCAGAGTTTTCAGAGTGGGCCGTAAATGGCTCACCGCTGACAGTTGTCATTTCAAATTGATTTCAATTTTTTAGAGAATACATATAACAGAACAGAAATTAATGCCATCACTCTAATCAAACAATTACAACAAATTGTTGTTAATCTTCTCACAATTATCATTTAAATTTTCAGTGGTTTGAGTTTGAATTCAATTCATTATCAAATCGCTCCCAAAATCTCGTATTTAACTGGAAAATTCAGGGAAATTTTGGGAAGGCCGTCATTTTTCGATAGCTTTTGTATTTTGCAGCTACTTTTGCAAGCTTGGAAATCATAGCTGATTCGTCTGAATTCCATTATTGAATCGAGAGGATATTAAAAATTACTCAAAGCCCATGCTGTCCTTCTCTTTCTTCATTGAAATTTCCTATTAAATTATCATCGAAGTTTCGATAACTCCTAAAACTTTCAGTAAATTGAATATTCTAGAAAATAGTTACTTGAACATCTCGAAATATTGATCAGTAAAAATCAAAAAAAATTTCAAAAAATAATATCTTCGAAAATGAAACAATAAATTTCTCTGAAGTTTCAGTGTTGTCAATTCAAATTCCATTGAATATTAAAAATGGGAAAAAATGAAATCATGAGATCTCTGGTTTAATTGACGAATTAAAAAAACAAATTGTTAGTTGAATTATCAAAATATTGAATAAATTTCATCGCAACGTGGAGCTGGAAATTTTCAATTTATTGAATACTTGAAAATTTAACAATTTTTTAACCAACAAAATACATAGAAATTTCGGGAAAATGTGGGATTATCAAAGTTTGCCTTTCTATTTTTACCTTTAAAATTCGGGAATGATTTTCTAACAGTGCATGAAAATAGTATTTTTTGGAAATAATTGTCGCTAACTAACTCCGCACGATAAGCTTTCCAATTCACCTTAAAATTCTGAGAATATTCCTCACCTCGTGCAGCCGCCATCACGCAACCATGGAATCGAATGGATACCGGCGACTGTACCTCCGAGAATTCTCCGTCCGTCGGCTCCCTTTATCACCCCGAGCTTTTGCCAATACCCGGCTCTCGATGTGTGTTTTGCGCTTCGGGGATTTTTCAAATTACCAGACAATTTATCACCCATCGTTAAAGAGCATTTTTACTACTGGGAAAAATTATTTCAACACTTTTCAAATGTAATTTGTCACTAATGCCTCCTACGAATCGCGATTTTGTCCGATTGATAATTGTTTTTCAATGTTTTTCGATTCTATTAAAATTTTATTTCACTAGAATCTCCATTAGACGAGCGCGCTTAGGCCAGCTGAGGCGGCCATTGCGCCCGTCGGCACGTCAAAACATTAAGGTCTCTCGTAACTCGGGGAGTTTAATCCGGGAATTTCTCCTTAGAAATTACAGTATCAATGTCGATTATGTTTTTAACTCATATTGCGAAGTGAGATACGTCAGATCGCGCCCATGTCGAACTACAAACTGATTCTGTCCTCGAAATGCCGACCAAGTGTCGACGAAAAAAGGGGAAAGAAACAATTTCGAGGACCACGAGGAGTCGTTATAACGTGGCCTTGGATCTGCATTAGTCCCGGCTGGTGTTCAGTTAGGGAGAAAAAAATTGGAGTATTGACGGAAGATATCCTTTGCGGATATAATGGGAGTCTGTTTCAAGGATGCCGAGGGTGCCTTTGAGTGTTTTTTTCAGCGAGTCTCAGGGCGGGTGCGAATATTGAGAATCCGACGGTTGCTCGCGACCCCTTCAGAATTACCAAATGGATTCTAATATTGACCAAAAATATTGGAAATCAGAATATTAAACGGGGGATAATTTTTTTGTGAAGATTTGTTTGTAAAGAAAATAAAATCGGCTGAAAATTTGTAGAATTCTCATTTTTTTAAGACGCAGAATTTCTCATGAAATTGGAATTGCAATAAATAAGGACGATTTGTGATTGCGAGTGTCTAATGAGGACTCTTAGAAATTTTTTAAAAGAGATATTATTGAATTCCCGATTGACGGTACCGGCGTCGAGAGTCCGACGGTTGCCGGAGACGTTATAAGAATTGATGGATTATTTGCAATGCTGATTAAAAATATTGCAAATCAGCAAATCATACCTGGATTAATTTTTCGAGAGAAATTTTTCTACCTGAATTGAAAATAGTAAAACAGAATTTCTGAGATTTCTTTATTAGCAGGCAAAATTTCTCTGGATGTCGGAATTTTACAATAAATAATAAATTTCATGATCGCGAGAATCTAATGGCGACTCTTAGATTGTTTCTAGATCTCCGAAAGCTATTTTGATTTTTTTTTTTCAGCGTTTCCGATGGTGAGCTCGGGCGTTGAGAATCCGACGGTTACTCCAGTCATCTTAAGAATTAACAGATTATTTCTAAAAATATTGCAAATTACAAAATTACGGGTCCATTTTGAGTGGAGAATTTTTCAGAAACAAAAAGAAATAGTAAAAGATTTTTTGGGGTTTGAATTAAAAAAAAACAAGAGTTCTCTTGAGATTGGAATTGCAATAAACAATAGTAATTAATCATTTGCAGGATGTAATACCAACACTTCGAATATTGACAGAAGATATTTTTAGAATTTTTGTACGTCCTTCTGATAGTGGGTTCACACTTTCAGAATCCGTCGCTTACTCGACACTTCATCAGAATTAATTTTTTTTAATAAATACCAATGACAATTATTGCAAAAATAAAAAACTATACACAAAAACATTTTTAGCTAAGATTTTTTCTCATAGAAGAAAAAAAAAGTGAAAAAGATTTTTTTGAAAGTTCATTTTTTTTTCAGTAGGATTTCTCTGAAGATGTCAATTACGATATATAATTGCCCAGATCTAGTGATGCTAATTAGGGAGATTATCCTAATAATTTAGCCGCGGTCAATTTTCTAAGTAACTCCATTCGATAAACATTTGATAGTTAATTGTATACTGAGACAAGGAATTTATCTCAAAATGAAAAGCTGAAATTAATTGTCAAGAATAATATTAATTTTCGGGAAATCAACATCAGAGTCGCTGAGGACGACGATATATTTTAAAATTTTACTAAAAACTCAAATTAATTGCAATTGTTTAAACTGTATAAAGTAAAAAATCCCTCAATTTACTCGAATTTCCATTAAAACAAAGCATGAGCAATTGCGTACCAATTTAAGTGAATTTGTTAATTAATTAAAAATTTTAAACGTATTCATTGGACTTATTTTGTTGATTTGAATTGATTTTCGTGGGAATTGCACGAATATCTACCATTTCCTTTTATTTCCACTGCAAATGGTGGCTTTTCAACGACGAAATCCCCTAATAATCTACTGAACCGGTTTAGGTAGATCGAAAAATGGCGGATAGTGAGTTCCGGAATTGAGGATCCGACGGATACTATACAGACTTCATAAGAGGTAATACTTTATTCATAATTGACAGAAGATAGTGTAAAACAAAATAAAATACAAGTTATTTTTTGCAAGGGATTTTTGTGTAGTAATACCAGTACTTCAAAATTATCGGATAACTTGAACACCCAGGCATGAAAAAATTGAATAGAAAATTCTCATGAATTCCCTAAGAAATTCTATAATAATTCTAGCATATTTCTACACTATCCCTATAGGATATTTATATAATTTCCATTGCTATCCATTGAAATGCACTTTATTCTCTACACATGAAAAAAAACTCCAATTACTTTGACATTTTAAATGATTGATCGCTTTGCGAAAAAGTTCCATTATTTATTTGCGAGCAAAAATTGTATAAAAAATATTAAATTCTTGGATATTTCACATTTTCTCCATACACTTTAATTGGACAATTAAAAAACTATAAATATCCACTAAAAAACTGAAAGTGTATCTCAGTCGGATCGAAGGGCTCAAATATTTTAAATGCGTTTGTGAATTTCCAGCAAAATTAACAATTTTATGACCCCCCCCCCCCCTTCCGCGCCATTCCAGATCAAGTTTAATGTCGCTCTCCACAAAATGAGGACCGATTTTTCACGAATTTTTTTATCCCCATAAGTCTTAGTGTACAAAAAATTAGTAATTTTTATACAGAATAAATAATATATTGAAGGAATGAACGATATCAGGAATTGGAAAAACAGTTGGAATTCCACTTATTTTTCCTTGACCGTACTTATAGAAAATAACACAAAAAATGTGGTAAGGCTGAAGAGTCGTTACGACTAGCCTTGAGCATTCATCGGGCCCATGAGTACGAAAACTAGGAGAAAAAAATTGGAGTATTTACGGAAGAGGGTCCTGAATGACCTTGAAGAGATCGTATACACAAATGGCTCATTATATCGCCTTTTCGTGTATTTAGAGTACCATCACATGTGCCGCAATGGCTATATCATCATGAAAAATGTTTTAAGCCGCCTTTCGAGTCAACGTACCTATGAAGAATTTAATATATAGAAAATCTTAGAAATTTTGCTAAGAAATTCCTGTAGAATTTTATGAAAATTCTATAGGACTTTTATAAGATGTGTATAGATTTTTTATTGGAATTCTATTAAAAATTATTGCCTTTTTTTGCCCATTTCTATTGGATAGATTATTAGAAACTTTTTGTATATTTTGAACTTTTGCTTGAATGCTTTTATTGAGATTTGTCTGTAAAAATTTATCGCTCAACGATTTTAATAGTAAAATGTCAATGGAAATTAAAAATCTAGGAAATTTTTTCTGTAGAATATGCCATTGAATATTCTATAAAATTTCCAGAGAATTCGCTCGGCTTTTCCATTAAATTTATTCATAAATACGAAAAGATTTTCATTGTTTATTACGTATATTTTAAAATGGCAATTTCGATAGAATAGTTTATTAGAAAATAATCTATGAAAGATCTGACTTGAAATAAATTTTTTTATTTCAGTATAGCAAATTGTTTATTGAGCTATTTACCATAAAATACTCATCGATTTTTTCTTCGTATTTGTATATTAAGAAAATTAACCCAAAGCAAAAGGTCAATTATTAGTGAAAGAAAACCCCTGTATCACTGGGTAAAAAAAATCTTTAAAAAAGTAATAAAAAAACGCTTTCTTGTATTGTAATAAGTTAAAAAAAATCCCGACCCGTAATTCCAATCTAGTGAATTACATCTCATCGCGACATTGAAAGTAATGAGGCAGTGAATAAGTTGGGAGAATATGTGGCAATAGACCTATTTAACCCATTTAAAAAATAAAATAAAGCCCCATATATCGACTTTGGAATCCCGATAAATCATAAAAATATCAATAAATAAATAGCATAGAATCATAGACGAGGCAAACAATGTCAATGAAAAAAAGACGTGGAATATGTTGAAAATTTCGGCACTGTGGCATCTTTGACGGATCACTCGATTGAGTGATCCGTTGTTCGCTTGGTCGAGTATTGGTCGATCGTCGGTCGATGAGTAATTTATGAAATTTAAATAAAAAATAAATCTTACTAATTTAATCGCTCATGTTAAAAAATCCAGTCTTACAAGCCAGAGTAGTAATTCAAAAATTTTCAAAATTTCGGTACCAAAATTATTTCCAATTGCCATGCCTGGAAATCCTTCTAAGTCCTTGAAAAACTTGGAAGAATGGGATGGACAGTGAGATTGGTCGGGATTTGGTCTAGCCTCCTATTCTCATTGAGCAGACCGAAGTGGCAGTAAAACTGCGTTAAGTTTTACAACCGGTTCTTGGCCATCGAATGCGACCTACAGGTCTTTAACCGATCATCTGTGAGTGAACTGAGCCAAAAGGCGCCCAAAATTTTGAGTTCGATTATAAATTTTTGTCACAAAAATCGTCCAATTGACTTCAATTTTTGGAGAAAAGTTTATAACGAAAATTGCGTTTCTCTTGAGTTCTCTTCATGGACAACAAATTTTAATAGAAAATCCCAGCGAATTGAGTAGACAATTCCACTCGATTTCTACCGAACTTTCTAGTCGTTTTTAGCCATTTCTATTGAAATATTTAGCAAAAAATATTTTATGGAAAAATCAATAAAATTTTACTTTCCCACATAAATTATTTTCCTCAGATATTACCGATACAATTTTTTTGGCGGCACCCTTCGGTTCAATTTTTTTGATCAGTTTTGCTGGTGAAAAAGAGGACGAACAGAGTGGAAAATTCCAGCAGAGAAAAATCTACTAAAGATTCAATAGAATTGTCTATTAAATTTTTTTACGAGCTCTCGTCTTTCTATGTGCAATGGATTTTGTACTTTTTTGTCCGTGGGTAAAGGACGATAGTACTCCGTGGAAAAATTTTGTCATTTTTCAATAAATAATTCACCAACATTACTTTTGAAATGTGCAAAAAAAACTATTTGATAATTTGCAATTCCACCATGTGTTTTGTTAGGACAAAATCAGTGGAATTCTGGAGTATTCCACGAAATGAAAATTTTCAGGTCCACAAGACAATGAAAACTACAAAATATCTTGAGAATTCCGGCGACAATTTTCATGACTTTTCAATTTTCTAAAAATGCAGTTGTAAATAAGGTTTGTTTAAAAAGGAATCTCAAAAATTTAAGATGATATTTAAATTTCCCCTAAAAACCTCAAATAAAAAATGCAGTTCTCCTGATTTGTCTAATTGAATGCGAGGTTTTATAAACAATTTGTTCTTAAATTTAATTAAAAACCACAACATTGTCAATTCAAATGAAGTAACAGCCAAAAAAAGTAAGCTTAAATCACAGATCGAGAAAACTTTTCTCTAGTATTCCACGAATTTTACTAAACGTTCCGGTAATTTTTTCCGAACGGTGAAAACACCACATGATTTCTGTTATGGACAAATACAAAATTACTTAAGGAATTCTCATCTCTTTCCAAATGCAAAATCTTTTATTCTTGAAAATTCTGAAGCCCTGATTCTCTTGTAAAAAGGGTACATGCACTTCTCAAAATAGAAATTTTCTGCCTAGATGGACCGAAAGTGAGCGTTTCTAGCCGAGCGAAGCGAGTCCATTTTGTCAGAAAAATCACATTCGAACCCCGGGAGGAGAATCAGACAAGCAGTCCTGACGTGCTTACAATTCTCGCCATCAGTTCGGATAGTAATTTTACACGTTGGGACGACTAGTCTACATTATCTCCCTAGGTGCGAAATGTACTATTTCGGTCCTAATCCTGAAAAGTATGTTCTGACTCAGACAACAATAATCCTTGCCTCCGTTTCGACTTATAGAGTCCCATGAATCAGAAACTACTTTTCGGCCGAGAAAAATCTGTAATTTTATGTCGATAGGCCGGAAAATCGTAAATCAACCGAACGAAGTGAGTTCAGAATCGCGTTTTTTGGACCGAGGCACATAAACCGATTTTCTCTGCATATAAACGGAATGGGTGCATCCCCGAATTTTCAAGAAAGTCCTACCAGCAATAGTTCAACGTTCCTCAAACAAAAAACCACCGGAAAGTCAAATTTTCCGTTCGTTGATTCGTAAGTAAGTTCGTTGATTCGTAAAAAAGAAAATGGTGTCGATTTGGTAGTGCCTGGCTGATATCACGGGCCTGTGACTTTGATGGCAGTCGGTCGTGGCAACGATAAGGGGTTCCTTCCCCGTCGGGCAGATCTGCCCACGCCTGGAAAACTACAGCTCAACTCGACGGCGATCCAGCATTAGCAACTAAACTCCGTGCTCTTGTCATTCAGAAAAGCAATCGTCCTTCTCCGGCGGTGACATAAATCGCCGGCCATAACGCGTCTCGGCGTCGCGGCGACTTTACACTATAGATGGCGCCTAACATCTCACGCTTCGTCTCCAACCCCCCTTGATCATTGTCCGAGTGTCGAGACCTCATCTTACGTTGTCCTTTCTCTACTTCATCCTCCCCACTTTCATCTTCTTGGGGAATTGCCCTGTCTGCTTAGACTTCGTGTTTTGAATACTCCGGACTGAGAATTATTTGTCTTATTGATTGCTCACTTGCATTGTTTTCCACTGTCGAGATGATACAATTCATGCGAATAAGCAATTTGTAATCAATAATTTTATTGAAGATTAGAATTCATTGGATTTATTGAAATCTCATTTCAATTGGCGGAAATCATAAAATCTTCAACTTGAATTGAATTTTCATGAGCAAATCAGTAGTTATTCGTAGACAATTTCAATTCAAATTCAAGTTTGGGTATGAAAAAATTGAAAAACTGAGAACTCCCCTTGAAATTATATTAATTTTCTATAGAATGTTACAATAAAGTTTTCTCAAACGTTCTCACGCGTTCGAAATTATTTGAATTTTGAGTTGACTTGAAACTTATGTACCCCTCATCATTTTTTTCCGTCGAATTGTAAATATTTAATCACAAAATTGAAATTTATTTATTCATTATTTATTATGAAATGTACGTTGACAAAAACATTAAAAAGTAGATAACAAATGTCAGCCAAAAATGTCTAAAAATGTAATTATATCAAATGAATTTCAATGATTGAAAAATTTTAGACAATTGAAAATTAATTGCAAATTATACAATACACTTAAACTGTGAACTAGATATGAATAAAGTTGGATCATTTCCCGATCTACATATAAAAAAATAATTCTGGATTTTTGAATAAAAAAACTTTTTAAATTTCAGTGGAAATGTGATCTAGAAATATTCCTAATTCTGAAAAAGTTAGACAAAGATTCTCAATTGATTTTAGTAGAGAAAAAACAGTGAATAGAAAAAAAAATGTAGAAAGGATTTGAAAGGTCAGAAATAGGTGTGATCTACAGTTTTTTTTCTTCGCGTCGATTTATCCGTTGAAAGGGGATAAAAATCGGTCTTATCGGTGTGTAGGGCATGCTAGGCACGCTCAAGCCACTACGAGCATACATTCTTGGCTCGTAATATACGACTTACGTACGTTGATGGAATATTTGAAAAATCGGGGTTCCGTTTATGATATAAAACTATGAAAGCGATATCAACGCCCAATGGTCTCATTTCAACGCCAAAGTGCACATATACAACATATGACTGTTGTTGAAATTGTTTTTCACGTATTCCTACAGCATATTTACATGGCAATTATTTTCTGATTTACAGGGTGACATCATTCTCACGTGTCACATGCTCTGATAATACGTTATCTGCAGTGGAAGGTCTCCTTCATGAACAATTTCCTGCTGCGTCCATCATTGCTGTTGTTTTCCGCCATTTAAAATTCTCGTAAAATCCACACATCGGTTTCCCATAATAATACAGGACGTCGATAACTCCAATGTTTACCATTCACTGCTCACCACCGAATAATAGTTGAAGGTCCAAGAATTAAAAATTCTCGCCTGTCCGGGGGAAAATTTTTTTAATGGACTAACTGACAAAGGGACACGTAATGAAGGACAGAAAGAACTGTCGTCTTTTGTTGTTCGGCTCTTCAGTATTTTTATTCTTAGATGTTGTGACTGTTAACGAAGAGTACCTAAAAATAATTCTTTTCTGTGGCAGAATAAACCGTACGGTTTGAATTCATTAATAAATAAAAAAAAGACTCACGTAATTCAATTGATATTAGATAGGTAATTAATTAATGTTCAGTAATTACTGACAAAATGAAAAGTTTCTACCAATTAAAAATTTTCAATTGAAATATTAGTAATTTTAAGAATTTATAGTAACTCTATAAATATTAATAATTAAATACTTTTTAGTCTGACTGTTCATTTGATTGTTTTTTTCCTGAGAAAAAAATTCTTTTGATAAAGAAAAATTAATTGACGCAAGAAAATATTTTCTTGTTAATAAAAGAAACAGCGAGATCCCCTGACTCGAGGGAATGTTTATTGGTCAGCCTGAGATTGGTCATCAATTTATTTAAGTTGCACACGAATACTTTAATGATCACTTCAAGTGTATATACGCAATTCAGTTTAAGATATTGACGAAAATACTAAAATTTCTCGTTCGTTACGTATCCTTTTATTTTTCTGATTCCACACCCCTTCTCGAAGTTAGCGTTACGTGATCAGTATTGTTTTTGTTTGCCTTTTACTCAGACATTTTAGATTTAAAAATACATTTTTAATAATTTTTAAAGCCGCGTAGTCTTCAATATAATACCAAAAGAGAGGGAATGTCACTACCCTCCGGAGCCGGAAACGTCACAGCTTATAAATTTCTACGCCATGACGGATCCGCCCTTGCGGGAAGAACTGGACCCGCTAGCCAGAGGCTGCCACCGCCGAAGGCCTCGGCGGGGGAAGAAAGTGAGAAAAGAAAGATGGTGGGGAAACCTGTGTATAAAATTATTCAAAATATTGGGAATTACTGCGAAAATTTGAGGTCTGTTCTCAGTCAGTAAATACGCTCGCACTCACGGAGAGAAATTTTTTAGTAAAAATCATCTTTCCGTTTGGTAATCGCAAAATTAAATATCAACAACAAAAATTATGCACACATCTAGACAATTTTTAGTAAACAGTGAACGAATTTTACTGAAGAGTTGGATAATTTCTCAGTTTCGGAAAACTAGATAACTTTTTTAAACAAACAAAAATGTACACGTCGGGCTAACTTTTATTAAATAGCCGACAGATTTTATTGAACGGTACACAACACGACATAATTACCAAACGCAACTATAATTTTTACCTAATTTTTCTCGTCGTTTTTGGTAGTAGTAGATTAGATTCTCTTGAAAACCCCTCCACATTTTTTGAATACCACAATTTTTCTGCAGGACTCACGCATGTAAAAAAAACTTCAAAACTTCAAAAACTTCAATAGAAGATCTACCGCCGTTAGAAAATTCGATTGCGACTTCGTAGGTATTTTACCCGGTTTCTATAGGAATTTTAGAAAAACTTCTATTCATTTTTGCAGCATTTCTAATCAATATTTGGTCAACAATTCAATAGATTTTGAATTTCTATTCAAATTTTTTTTTACAAGAATGCTCAGACAGGATTTTTTAAATTATTCTTCACTCGCATTCGTTGATACAATCAAAACCAAATCTAGTAGATAAATTTCCGAAAATATATACCTCATGATTGTAATAGAAATACTATCAGAAGACAAATTTTAATGGAAATTAAATTTGATTTCATAATTCCTATAAAATTCAAAAAAAAAATCTATAGAAACTGTTTAGACTTTATGTAGGATTCTAATAGAATTTTTTGGCGAATTTGCAGAAATGTGGTATTGTATTTTTCCGTACCTCATAACATTAAAAGTATTGTATTTTTTAATGTGTTTTTTAAAATTTTTTAATTTTTATTTTTTTCATATTGTTCGATTGCTGGCCCGATATTACTTACAAATAATCAGTATTAGATAATTAAGAGTTTCATTCATCAATGAGACAATAATTTATTTTCAATTTTCACCGAATTAAAAATTCAAGAACACTGTTGCTGAAATTCTTACATTCTATAATTTTCGCTGACATGTGAACAAAAAAAATTCTCATTCCATTGAATACTCTAGACTTCAACATATTTTCCAGTAATAAAACACCCGGAAATTTCCTGTAAAGGAACGATTGCAAAAAATAATAATATTTTTTTCACGAACTTTCAATAATAATTATCTACCCCGCCGAATAAAAAAAGAAGAACATGAAGAGCCATCGATCGTTAAAAACATGCACTTCCGTCTTGAAAAAAAAATATGAAAATGACTCTAGAGGTCAGGAAACGTGAAAAAGTCATGAAAACTTTACATTCCCTTTTCTAGGTCCTTACAATAGCGTCGTTGCCTTCGGGTCAGGATATGAAAGCTTCCGTGACCCCTTAAACGTTCTCCTTGGACATACATCCTATCATGCCCCAACAGTCTTCGACACTTTTCCCTTCCCACCTAGAAGTGACTGTCGACTTTTTCTCCATTCCAAAAAGGAAATTGGAAAAGACTATAAAAAACCTGAAAACCCAAGACGAAGAAAAAAGTGCGAAGATTAGAGTCCAGAAATAAGCGATGGGCGGAGAGTTGAGAAAACTTTATAGAACACAAGCGAGAGCGTGGGAGATTGAAGTAGAAGACTCAGCTCGTCAATAGCGTCTTTGGATACAAGCGAAGGAAAGACGAGTCTCGGTAGAAGGGAGATATGCGCTCGTAAAAGACGAGCCCCTATAGTTCCTCGCTCTCTTCCCCTTTCTCGCTACCCTCAAAGAAAATACGAATTACGAAGTAGCTAGACGCCTCCACGATTCTGAGAATTCGCTCGGAATCTTATTACCGTGCTTGGGTTAGTTTAATCGAAATATTAATGTATTCACTCATAAATTTAGTCTCAGGGCCTGTCAAGTGTTAAATAAATGTATAAATTCAAAATTCTATATTCTAGAAAATTCTAGCGATAGATTTCCATTGAACTTTCTACTAGCCATAATTAATTCAATTGAGTAATCACTAAAATTATATTTTTCTATATAACATATTTTATTATTCATTTTTTATTAAACTGCTTTGGAATTTTAACATTTTTTTTCACTTTCCTCATATTAATTACATAATTCTATTAAGTTGAGTATTTTACAAATATTTTTTTATTGGACGTTCCACTAGAGATCGCTAGCAACTAATACAAAATGAAATAGAAATGATAAGGAATTGTAAAATGTCAAAGTTTTGGTGAATACCATTTTTGTAGTTGTCAATTCTGTAGCGAAATGGTAAAACGAAATGAGTGTACTTTTCTGACCTTTATAAAACACGGATTATCTCAGTAAGGAGTGATTTTAAAAGATAATGTCACAAAACCATTTTTGTAGCCGATCAATTTTGCAACATAAAAGTTCTTTTGATAATTTCTCCCAACATTATTCCCTACTGAGATAATGCGGGTTTTAAAAAATTTATCTCATTTTCCCACTTCGGCACAGGATTTGTTGCAAAAAAAATTGTTCTAACAAAAATTTTGCAGTATTGCCATTTCACTAACAATTTCTGACCTTTTGACTGTCATCAGAATTTTCTCGCTCAATCTTGCCTGTAGTCCTGCATTTAAACCAAAAATTAATTACAATAAAATTACTTAACCACAATTTCTAAAACCCAAAAAAAAACAGTTTCCAAAAAAAAGTTTCCTCCACCTTCTCGCCCGTGGAATTACCATTCCCAATAAAATTGACATCATTGGCGGACGTGTGCAACAAAGTACAGCGGAAAGTGTTATCAAACCACTGGCGAAACCCCAATATTTTCCACTCACCCCTCCGGCAGAATTAACTTTAGAGAACGTAACCGAGAGGGCAGCAAGCCCCCAAAGCCATAGTTTTCAACCCTTTCCCCGAGTAGATAAAACATATAACGTAGATCCGCCTTTCCCCAATGGCAATAACTCTCGACAGTGAGAGAGAAAGAGAGACAAAGAGAGAGAGAGTGCGAGAGGGGGGGGGGCAGCGGAAGGGGGACGAGATTAAAGGCATCCGCGAACGAGAAATATACGAAAACGCAAAGTTTACCGAGAGGCGAGTGGAATGAACGGGAGGGCATAAAGTTCCCTGTATTTAATTTACTGAATAATTGGAATCAAACCGGCTCATTTGTGTGCCGACTAGCCCATGGGGTAACTCTTTGTCCGTCAGTATGAAACCACCCGGCAATTTCCACTCTTCCTCAATCCCCTTCCGCCCGCTGGCGTCCTCTTTCCTTTCGCATCCCCTTTTCCGTCGTATCAACGTGAAGCACACGACATCCTGTGGGAGCTTGATGAGGAGATTTCTCCACCATCGTAAAAGCCCACCCACTCTCAACCCCCCCACACATGCCGTTCCACGCGCACTCGCGCATTTCAACCCCCCACCCCTTCCTCCCCCGGCGCCCCTAGGTAGCCGGGTCGGTGTTACATCGAAAGCCCGCTGGGAGTGTTGAATAAAGATGGCGGGATAATGGAAGCCATCTAAAACTCCCTCTCCAAAAAAAAATAAATAAAAAGAGAGGATTATCTGGTGCGCCTGTGTACACTTCTGACCAGCTTCATATTCCTTGATTAGAAGATGTTATGGGGATCAATCAAAATCGATATTCTCAGCACGGGGTCTCATTAAACTTCCCCCCCCTGTGGAATGGGATAAATCGTAAAGTGGAGTGCACCGAGGAATAACATTATTTTTTACCAAATATTTATTTACTTGGGAGTGACGTCACGAACTAGAGACCATTAGGTCGTAAAAAAATACAGGAACAGAAATTTGTCGGTAATCATTGCGGTTGCGTTTGATAATCGAGTCGTGTTTTGGGCATTCGGGAAATAATTACCTAATTACACAATAAAATTCAACATCCTCAAGAAAAATTGTGTACACGTTGAGATAATATTTTAGGAGAGAGTAAATAAATTTTAATGAGCAGTTCATGAAAAATTAGAGAACTTTTATTATGTCAATAAATTTTACTGAGTGATTATCATTTTTTTTTTAATACGGGAATTTCTGTTCTAAGACGAAGCCTGTGGATTTTTTAAAAGATTTGAAAATTTAGTTTGAAGAGATAGAAAACAATTTTTCGGGAGAAGTAAATCGTTACCATTCGAATGATCGCGAATGGTCTGAGTTTAAGTAAGTTTCCCTAACGGATCCGTCGATTCAAACTCGACTGACTGTCGATTCTAAGAATCGAGTGACCCGCTTAGTCGATTGCCATTCGATCCTTGGTCGATTGTGATGTCGAGTGTAGGTAGCATAAACGACCTACAATCAAGTTTCCTGAAAGTCGATTGCGAGTCGATTCAAGCTGGACATCTGTTGGAATCGAGTGTCAATGTGAATTTCATTTCGATTGAAACAATTTCCTTATAATATGTTTTTAATCGATTTATACTCGATTCCAACAGATTCGCAGCTTGGATCGACTCGCAATCGACTTTCAGGGAACTTGATTGTAGGTCGTTTAAGCTACCCAGACTCGACATCACAACCGACCAACGATCGAATGACAATCGACTAACCGGGTCGCTCGATTCTTAGAATCGACAGGTCCGCCAGGGGGCCTATTCTCGAAGCATGGGAAACGTCTTCCGTGAACGGAAGATAATCCGTGAACGAAGGAAAGATTCGTTGATCACTTTCGTTTGGGAATT
>JAPYZN010001588.1:0-17632 GCA_030522865.1 Psyttalia lounsburyi | reverse complement strand
CTTCGGCTCGCGGGAGTTGAGGGTTGACTGATCTTGAGGGCTCAAGACCACTTAAGAGAGTTTAAAGGTGGGAGTTGAGTGGTCGTGAAGGTAAAACGACCTTCACGAGTATTTGTAGTTGAAGGGCACATCATTTTGAGGATCAATCGGCTGTGGAACGTTTGGAGTTGAGGGTCAAACGCCCTTTGTCTAGCTAGGAGTCGAGAGTGGAGTGGTCTTGAGGGTTAAAGGACCCTCAAGAATGTTGGGAGTTGAGGGTCAAATGTCTTTCGACTGGCTTGGAGTTGAGAGTGGAATCTTGAGGGTAAAACGACCTTCAACAATATTTGACGTTGAAGGTCACGAGATTTTGACGGACCACCGACCCTTAAAAACCTTGAAAGCTCAGGGCCAATGGTCTTGGATTTCTGTAGAATTCGGAGTAGAACTCTACCAATTGGAAAATTCTCACTTAGAATTGTCAAAAATTTTATTGTCAATTCGTTAAAATTTTTTATTAAATATTTTCATTCGTGAGAGCCTCATCTTTTAACGAATTTTTTATTTTTCTTGTTGGGAATAAAAAACATCCACTCATTTCTCGTGAATTCTCGCTCCATATGGCTCGATCCTCCGTCAAGGTCTTCAGGTTCTTGCACTTCCTAACGCAATCGCGATGATTTGAACGCATGTATGATGTAATACAGGAAAAATCGACCAGAAGACTTCAAGAAAAACCGACGACACTCCGAGGGATTTTACGATTTTTTGAGAAAAAAATCGTCGGTTAATCTGGGATAATCGCCTGAGACTGTTAATTAATTTATCATTAATGAGAATTATTATCAACTATCATGATCATTACTCACCTATTGATGACTTCAGTCTCATGCACTTGGCGACTTTGATACCCTTCGTAATACTATCAAAATCTTTTTGATTGTAAATTTTAAATAATCGATTATCCATTGTAAATGTCGTCACGTTAAATTAATTATTGTTTATTATTTATGATTTCTGTCACTTGATTTAACGTAGCTGATAAAACTGGTAGAAACTGGTGGAATTAGTTACTATTTCTTAGGATTAAGGGGATTTGTAAAAGTGTCAGAGGATTTGACAGTTTATTTGGCCTGGCAGTAGTTAACAATTGACGGAGAACAGCTGATAGATTCTATTTTTTAAACAATATTAATACTTGTTGTTTATTTTTATTGTTGGAAGTTGTCAGGAGGTTATTGAGGGCTGAAGTTGGGCTTTCAATCGTTTGGGGGCGCAGTGGAGTCGCTAGTGATTGGGAAGTGAATTTGTCAGAATATTTGAGGGATCATTCGAGTTTTCCTCTAGCTAGGATTATCTCGGAAGTGCTGGGATTTAGAGCAAACAGTGATAAGAAACTTTTTGTGGAGAATTTACTCAGCTACGAAAAATGATCTATGGATCTTTCTCCCAGAACCCGTGGTTTTCGAGATAAATCCATGGGAAGAGTTCCCCGAATTTCATTAATCAGAAATTGTGGAATTTGATTTCTTAATTTGTTTTTCTAAAAACAATTGAATAATTTTTTAATATCAATTTATTGATTTTGACTTTCTATACATCTCCAGTGGTATCTTTTATAGACTTAATATTTCCTCGGACTAATTACATTTAATGTCTTCAATGACTGAATTAATTTACGTTGCGATGAAGCGCCAGATTCTGCCGCCCATATCCTTAACTGAGCTGTGAGCCATGTACTCGTGGAAGGTTGGCTCGATGAGCTCTTTGGGGTCCTGGGTCTCGTACATTGGCTCACCGAAGTAGGTGCCCACAACCCAGCCGGGGTAATCCTTCATCAGTTCGCGTTCTTCCTCACGATTGGCTCTCATTTGTTTGAGGAACCTGGAGATGAAAATGAGAGAAAACAAATTCTGGAGCCCCTGATTGCCGAACTTTTGGGGATAAACAGTCAATGATGTCCATTGATGGACTAAATCAAGTAATCCAGAAGCCTCCTTGGCAGGAGCCCTTCAAAATTTGTAGTGATAATGACTGGAGGCTCCAAATTGGCCTCCAGAAGGTGTAATTATTGGGGAAATATTCAGAAAGTAATGGGAACATACGCTCGGTCCCGCTCGGCCAGTTGCAGACACCAGAGTATATTCCTGGAGCCGTTCATCTCGATCTCCGACCTCCTGGCATCCCTGAGGGCCAGCCCATAACCAACTAAGCCGACGCTGAGGGACGCAACCGTCAGGGCACTTGTGAGTGTCGCTGAAAGCCCATGAATTCTAATTAATTGAGACAAATTATAAGAAGTGGTAAATGTTTGCGTCAAGTCTGGGGTCTTCTTCGGGAATATGCCGAGAACCCTGGGTCTGATTCATCATGAGATTCGATCCCAATTGACAAGTCATGTCGAGTTTAGGGGCTGAGTTGATATATCTTGGAAGAGACTGTTATTTAGACATTTGTTATCAACCAGAGTGAGCTCTGGGCCCTCTCGATGGGCTCAGACTTGAGTCGGGACGTTCTCCATGAACCCAGAGGCAACTCTGATTCATCAGAACTTCTTCTGATTCATCAGAACATCCAACCCAATCCAAAAAACAGGTTGAGTTTGTTGTTCAGACCTGCTATCAACTCCATCGACCCTTTTCTAGGTTAACCAATCACGTAACATAGAATCTCCTGACAACTTACGTGACAAGATCCTCCGGACATTCACCCTGGCCGTCTGAATCGGCCTGAAGCCCCCAGGGGGAGGCATATCCTGGGGACCAGACTTCGGTTTCGATGCCATAATCAGAAAATAATAGGATTTCACTCAACTAATTCATCTCGCCTCCTCGGGAACACCTCAGGGGCTGTCTCCAAGCGTCGATGATCATTCTGACGTACCTCACAATCATTTCCAACTGGCGACCAGTGTGATAACCTATTTTTAGAGTCACCCAGTGACGACAGAATGACTGCACAGGTGTAAACAAGACTAGTCGGGCTATAATTATCTACGAATTATCTCTGATTGTATGTCATTATTGTCGTTATCAGTGTCGATAAGAGATTGGGGGATAATGTTTGGGGTGGAGGAGGAATTTTCGTACAAAAATGGAAAGAGTTTTGGGGAGAGGAATGATAAAATTGAGAGGAAGCTCTCGAATTTTTGCAAAATCACCGTCAACGAGTGGACATTCAGTTTGTTTCTATTCATCCTGTCCTTGACGATTGTTGCTGTTAAACTTGCTGTTACTTATGGTGAGATTATTTATTTATTTGTTAGTTATGACTCGATTTTGGCTTGGGGTTTTGCTGGTTGAGGCGAGTTTTCGGGGCTTTTTTGGCTTGTTTTTGGCCTGTTTCAGGTATTTTCACCCAGTTTTATTTATAATTCCTGGGGATTGAGGGAGGGCGGCAGGAGAAGGGTCAAGGGGGACTCCGGGGAGTTCTGAGAACATGTTTCCTGGGGGAAATTGGAAATGGTCTATTTATTTCGCTGGATTTAGGTGTGGAGATGGGGAAATACATTTCAGGGACGGTTCTAGTCGGTCATGTTTAATCGGCAATATCTCCAGATTGGCAGAGTGAAAATGGGGGTTTTTAGTCTCATTTTGAAGGTGGATTTTCGGGCTTTAAAATGAAATTTTAATGACTGAAATCGGATCGTTTGGCTCCGAGATATCAACAATTTAATTCTGTCATATGTGACCGTTCCAAGTCGAGGAAATTCATCAAATCGATCGTTCATTTCATTTTTCATGAATATCATCGAATCCAAGGGAGATAGCAAAATTTTTGTTAATACCTTTTTTGGAGAGAACTATATCAGCTACAAAAATGCGTCAGACGATGATTTCGCTATTTCAATCGGATCCCAAGATATTCGACCGACAAAACTACTGAATCATTAATTTCTCGTAATTTTACCAATCCCTCGGGATTTTCGGTGACCAAAAAATTCCTCAATAATTCCTAATGCACTCGACGACTCAATTGAAAATTCCTCAATGATTCCTTTAACATTAAATCACTCAGAAAAATTTGTTCAATGATATTTCACCTGCTGCATGGCTGACAAAACCTCCTGGATGTCTCCGGAAACAAATATCTCACTAATTTTTGTCCCCAGGCATCCTCTTACCCACAAAAACGTACGACCTCGTTAAAACCCCCAGTCAGTCCCTGCTAGGGGGGTTCATCCCAGGGGTTGACAAAGACTATTATTTATTCAATGCCACGAGAGAGTACAAAGAGACAATAGTCGACACTGTCGCTCAGTTAATCGGGAAATTCGGATGGTTTATCAAAGCAGCTGTCAGTGGACTCTCCTTGATGGGGTTCACTTGGTTTATTGTTTACAAGGACAGCAGGATACCTGGTGTCAATCCACCGTCACCCTTTAGTCCTGGTAAAAGGAAGTAAGTGACTTTCGGCGATTAAAATTTTGATGTTGTTGATTATTTTCACTCTCGGCGTCTAAATCATTTGTTTAAACTCATATATTGATTATTATTTTTATTTTTCTTGTTTAAATGGTCATATTGTTAAGGATTGTTGTGGAGAAGGGAATTATTTAGGATTTTTTTTAATAAAACAATTGTTTTCCTCTCGTTCTCCTTAGAAATTCCTGGATAAAACACTTTTCAATTCCTAAAAAACCGGATGTCTCGACATCCTTCAATTCTATCCAAAAATGTGAAAAGAAATTTTTTGTTCTGCATGTCCTCATCTACAAAAAACCACTGATTATATTTTCTCCTAAAACCACTCGTTCTCACGATAATTACGTTTTTTCATTAATTTTGGGCATTAACCTAGAAAATATGTCGTTTATAAATTCCAGATTTCATGAGGAGTCCAGAATTCAGATGAATTACCTGATAGGCGTTATCAATGGGATCCTCATCTTTATTTATATGTGCTTCTAATAATCCTGGATCAGTAATGGATGCAGAGCTGTTGAATTTGGAATGAATTTCCCAAAAATGGCCGCCAATTTTGCATTAAAATAATTTAACGAGACAAAAAAGTCCAAAAAATCAGCTGTTTAAACATGAGAAGGGCATCTGATTAATTGTTTATCATTCAATAAGAGAATTTAACGTTCAAAATGAGAGAGGGAGAGAGAGTTTAATGAGATTGTGAGGTCTAGGGGGGGGATAACTCTCGTAGCTATGGGATAAATAATTTTGCCAGTATTTATTTATTACTGAATTGAAAGTATTAGTTCCTTGCAGATCTAAATATAACTTTATTTATCTATTTATTCTGTCTGTCCGAGAGTTCAAAGGTCACTTGACTAATTAATTACACGTAATTAGGAGGTGACACGTGAAATATAGTTATTGTTCCTTGTCAGAGATTTTTTGGGGAATTTAATTGTTAGTTGAGGGGTTGGGGGGGGATTACTCCGGGGATCTACTTAATTATAATGGATGATGTACTATTTTGTGAAGTTTGTACAGTTGAAATAAAATAATTGCCAAGAGTTGATGAAGATGAGATGATTTTTTATTGATCAGTCGAAATAAAAATTGTGCATCAGACATTTTTCAGTCTCACATTATTTTCCACTCAAGTTCAGAGGGCGTCTCGGGTCTCCGGCTCTTGGTCGTACGAACTCATCACCTTCTCCATGACTTCCCATAATTTTTCCCTCGTGAGGTCCTTGCAGAACACCTGGAGAATTTAATTTCATGAATAGCTGGAAATTAAACTTACCTAAACGTCAGTTTTTTGGGAATAACTCGAGATCTACGGGAG
Organism: Psyttalia lounsburyi; assembly: GCA_030522865.1. Taxonomy (NCBI): domain Eukaryota; kingdom Metazoa; phylum Arthropoda; class Insecta; order Hymenoptera; family Braconidae; genus Psyttalia; species Psyttalia lounsburyi. The sequence continues at coordinate 11,908 of JAPYZN010001588.1, read as the reverse complement.
TTAGCGAAATTTGGGTGGAGAGGTGATTTGAAGAGCAAAGTGAGAGCTACAAAAAATGTTCTAGTAAAAAAATGGCTATCTCACTTGGATTGGGAGATATTCGGGAAAAGGGGATGGGTAATTGCGGGGAAGTTGAGTTTTCTTCGATGGCTATTTCATTTATTGAGGAAGTCATTGGTTACTGGGCTACGGGACTTACGTTGAACCAGGGCAACTGGTCGCACTCGTCCATGAGGGGGACAACAACTCCGTATATCTGGAGCGTCAGATTTATGCAAGCAATTGCCACTAAATTCGGGGGATAGTCGAGAACTGCTGGGATGTGGTGAAAATCCTGGAGTAGGGCCATACTGGTCTTGGCTACAGGATATTTCGACCACTCGTCCTCGCCGAACCACGCCTGGAGGGATCTCAAGTAGTGCAGCAGGTACTGCGACAAAAATCAACCGAGTTACGTCAAAATTCCCGATCGACTGAGTGAAAACTCAATTAAAATAGTGAGAAATTTTGAGTCGATATTAATAATAACGACATTAATCCATCAATTTATCATCCTCGAGGGGTCCTAATGCCCCGGGACGTCCGGGGAGCCTCTCCTCTAGTTTTAAACAAATCTTTTCGCCCAATTTTCGGCTAAAATTAATAATTATCCAGCAATAATTCACTAGCAAAATCGTAAAACGAGACAAGTCCATTTTTCCTCTTGATAAAACGCGGATTAACTCAGTAAGAAGTGGGTTTAGGAGATAATGTCACAGGATCATTTTTGTAGCTGATCAATTTTGCGACAAAAAAAATCTTTTGACCATTTCTCCTAACGTCGTTCCTTACTGAGATAACACGGGTTTTGTAAAAATATGTTACATGCACTCATCTCGTTTTCTACTTCACTACAGAATTCATCTTTTCTTTACTAATTAAATAAATAATTGATAAATAATTTACATTGTTTGTGGTGTATACACTAATATAATGATTAAGAAGGGGAGCAGAAGGACTCACTTTGTGAGAATGTACAGGATTAACTTGGAACTTCAACATTCTCATGATGAGCAGCTCCGCCTGGACGATTGCGTCTCGGATACTCCAGTACTGGTCCCCGAGCTCCAGGGGCTGTGATCCCCGATGGAGAGTATTCGAGGACACATTCATCACGTCCCTTATCTTCAAATGGTCGTCCTTGATTTTGGCAGCGAGATAAAGACAAGTGGCGGCGATCAGCTGTTGTTAGACAACAAAAAAATTTATCATCCCTCCGACAACAAAATCCGTACATCCAGGCTAACAAACTAATATCACTCAAGGTGGCATTAAACAAATGATTTATTTAAACAAATGTTCGTGTACACGAGCGAGGGGCAAAACAATTTCAACCGGAAGAGCGCAATTTTTGTCTGTAGTCCCCGACATCCGGATTAACGCCCGCGTGTAATCGCTGGTAACCTTGAAAACGCCGCAGCTAATTACGAGAAAAATAAATAGTAAATCAGGAGCAAACCTAATTACCGACCTCCGAGCATGATTCCTGAAAGTCGGAAATTATGTCTGCTCACGATTTGATCATTGTTTCACGCGTCATGAGCGACGGCGATTTCGAGGTGATGAATTATTACACCCGGCCCTTAAAACTGTACCCACTTCTTCCTCAGGTTTTCCGAGGGCTAGGAAATGAGGGCGAGGGTCCCCAGAGTGTGAAAAATATTTTCATTGGTTATGGGAGGCCCCAGCCCTCAATGTTTATGAATTTTAATAGTGGAAGAAACTTCTGTCTCTTGAGGAAGAGGAAAAATGCGGGGACAGTTCCTCCAAAAACTGGACGCCTGCAAAAGATTAAGGGCTAAAACTCCCAATTTGGAAAACAAATGATCTCAACCTTCGGGTGAATATGTTAAATAATGATCTAATTGTCTTACGTAGTGATCGTAAGCTTTGGGCGACGCTTCCCTCATGAATCTGTGGTATAAAGTGGCAGCTGTGGCAATTGTCAGAGGATGTGCCTCCAGTTTCATCCCTAAAATACCAAAAATCAGAAGTTAATAAATGAGAAAAAATTCTAGAATGATTTTTAACATTCTTATTTGATTGTTTAATGCAGCTAGACACTTACCACACTCGAAAATAAATCTGGCGACTGTGAAACTGTCATTGGCACTCGTGTAGTCCATTGTTATACTTTTCTGAAGTGAACTCCTCTTTTCTCTTTGCATTGCCAGGACATCAATAACATCCATCATTTTTGAACTGATAAATAGCGTGAGGTGTCATTAACATTAACCAAAAATCAAGGATCATTAACAAATTAAAACAATGAATAAATGGCTCGTCGTTTGATCCTGGAAAAGTGTCTAAAAAATGTTAATTGTAAGGACGACAATGTTCTCTGTCAAAATAATTATTTAAATAATTTTTAGTTGGAAAAATCGATGACGACGACTATTGTTTATTGAAACAATGCACCTGGTGAACTGAAGCCTTGGGAATATTTTATTTGCGAGGGGGGGTTAAGGTCAGAGGATAAATTGTAGAGAGAAATGAAGGGGAATTAATTAGCCCAGGGGTTGGGAGCGATTTTCAACTGATGACCTCAGAATTTCGTGGTTAATTAAATAAAACGAAGCTCAGTTAAACTATAAATAAATTACAAAGTGCAGGACAGCTGATGGACACTTGAAACAATTTCGGTGGGTGCAATCAACACTCGCATGTGTAAAAAGAGATTATTTCTTTTGTTTACGAATTGAAGAGCAAAAAGAAATTATTGTCATTCAATGGCTGAAAACAATTGCTCCGTGGCAGTAATTATTACAAAAGAATGATTAACAAGTTTATCCAGTCGAGTCTTTGTGCAATAAAATTAATACCCAGGGAAATCAATGAGGAAACGACCTCGAGAATGTTCACTTTTCCCTGGCTTCGTTAAATTGCAGGCGAGAACAATTGTAAGGAGAAATAAATATAAATAAATTACGCCAGGAGATGAGACTGACTTTCAAAAGCGTCTACGATTCTTTTTTTAGGTCACTCAGGTTAGGCTCGGGGGGATCTATTTACCTCAGAGTTTCAGTGTTACGTGGCTCTGAAGGATTCATGGTTAATTAAACAAATGAAGCTCAGTCTACCTCAAAACAAATTAAGCAGTTCAAGGCAATCAATAACACGGAAATCTGTTGTAATTACTTTGTTGGTGGCTTTCTCCGAGACTCATGCATGTAAACAAATCGATTTTTTCGCGTTGAGACCTCCATTTTCCTGGGTAAGTCGGTGAGAATTCACTGCATTATCGACAGCCTCCGTTTTTTTTTTTTTGGCGAGAGGGATCGATATCCGGAAACGATAATCGAAAATACTCGACTCGATAGGCTCTCGTCGATTGCACCGATCGAAGACGGAAAATGGCGACGCCTGTGAAAGCTGGGGTTCGCCAAGTTCGGCCACTTTTGTCGAGCAATAGCAAAGAAGCTCACAGAAGGGTCATTAATTTGTACAGAGCGTGGTTCAGACAAATTCCATATATCAGTGAGTTTTATTATTTGTCAATTGTTGTTGTCAGGTCAACAGGAATCCCCAGGGAACAATCTAACCTCCCACCAGTCCTCAGTATTTTTTTGTGACATTTGGGGGATTTCAATCGTAAATAAAAATACGTAATTTTTCTATTGTTTAGATTTTTGACAGTTTTTTTTGGCTTTTAGGGGGCACTTACTGAGGTTAGGGCTTCTTTGGGGAAATTTAGGAGGCGATTTCTCGGGGATTACATAAATATTGGGAATTGTTTCAGATCTGGAGTACGATCTGCCCAAAACTGAGAAAGATTTGAGGCAGAAGCTGCGAGAGGAGTTCACGAAGCACAAGGACGTCAAGGACATTCGAGTCATTGATCTCCTAGTTGCCAAGGTAAAATAATTCATTAATAGATTTGGGCTTTTACGAAATGACTCCTTCCATTATTGACTTCCAGATAATAATTTTTTAATTTCAGGGTCAAATGGAGCTCCAGGAGACCTCCCAGAAGTGGAAGAACTCAGGGACATTTATGTACTTTTATAAAGATACTGCCGAGAAAAAACCCACCGACTTCATGTCCAAATTCTTGGCAGGTCACGATTAATTTATTTTCACTGGAGGCATTGGTAGTTGTGATGATAAATCTTGTAAGTTAACACTGGAAAATATTCAATAAAATGTATATAGTGCGGCCGGGCTAATTAATTTATTGTCATTTTAAGTTAATTAGAGGGCCACCAATAAATAACAGGCTATTTTGTATAATAATTATATATATTCTTCTATAAATCCCAGTACACAGAGAATAGTAACGTTTATTGGCCAAAGACTGCTCTCAGGGGAAGGGGGCAAGGCTAGGCAGCAAGCCGTATGCGAGACAAGTTCTCGCGGCTCTAGGAATTCACAATAATCATGGCAACAGGGGTTGACTTTGAGGGGACAAGAAATAAGGGACAAAAACAGGTTAACGATTGGGGGAGCGCGGGGGGGTGATGATTTAGGGGTAATGATTGTCAAGTGGGAGAGAGGGTGAAGAAAAAGGGATTCACTCGTATCGCAGAACTGTAGGTGACAGGTTATGGCCTTCCTCACGACCCAGCAGCCCCCAGGATCCTTCAGGTGGACACAGTAATCCGTAGGGGAATCCAAGGGCACAACCTCCTTTCAACCGGGCACCAAATGTTGGGACAGCAATTCCTCTTTTATCAAATTTGGGAGGGGGATACGACAACTGCACTCCGGGATCTGTGCACAAGTGAAGGCTTCCTGGGGCTCTCTCGTCGGTCCCTGCCTTGTCCCGGTCGTGGTCACACGTCACGACCAATCAGGGCGATTATTCCCGAATTCCAGCGATATATGGGACACTCTAATTCGTTGGTGTGGCACCTTCGGCGAGCGTCTTATGGAGGATTATGGGGGGAATTTCTTCCGATGTACATGGCTCTCTTGACGTTGTTGAGTGCGGGGATGGGAGTGACGTCACGGGCATCGTTACTCGAGGTGGGTGAAGGCCGTTGATCGGTGAACTCCGTTGGATGTAGAGTGAGTGATGAGAGGTAAAGGGGGAGTTTTTAAATGGATTTGTGCAAGGCTGCCTTGTCACAATAGATAAACAATTAAAAATTGAGTGAATTTGTTTTTTTCATTTTGTTATTTTTTTGAGAATACAAAAGCCTCTGAGGAGAATTTCCTGGGCTTTCGGAGGATCATTTAATTGATTGATTAATTTATTTGTTCGCAAAGCTCCAGATACAAAAATAGTGAAAGGGAAAAATTCCCAAGAGGAAAACAATTGCAGCAGAAATTGATTAATCATAACATTCTCTCTCAATAGTGAAAAATTATTTTTTTTATTTTCTCATTTACCGTATCATGCACAAGGATTATGCCTTTTAAATATGTACAGTCATAAAACGCAGATTTTCCGTACATTTTTCACGAAAAACGAGAAAAACAAAACACAAATCCAAAATCTTAAAAACAGTGAAAAGAACACTTGTCATGGCCTGAAGACATTTCACAATGGGAAGAAATTGTTTTTTTTTTTTGCAAAATCGTTGTTGAATCAGTGGTCAACAATTTAGCACCACAAGAGCTAGGAAAATAATTAGCAATCAACACTTAAACTTTAAAAATACTATGTAATAATCTCACTTAAGTAGGAAAAATATATTGTAAAAATTCTTCTTACGATTTGATTATCATTTTTTTTCTTCTTTTCGTTGAAATCACTGGGTAAGCTCCTACTGAGGGTAAAATTCAAATCGAGTGTGTAAGCAATTAAAAAAATACTCTCGCTGATTAAGAACAACGGGCTTTCGTAATTTTGGCACGAGAAGTGGACTCTCGATGAGGACAGACAAGAGAATAAATTCTTGGGATTTTTTAATTATTTAGGAACGCAACTCCTGTACCCCTAGGGTTAACGAAGTAATTTCTCGAATTATCATCTCAGCTATTTTCCACGCCAGTTCCTCCTTCGCCTGGGGAGAAAGCAATTTTTTATGATAAAATTTTATTGATTTTATCTCATCGCAATTACAATTAAAGTTAATGAAAATAATTAGGAGAGTGGGGCAGAATGAGAGGTAATCAATTACCAATAACTCGGGATTGGCCGAATGAAATTGAATGATTTTCATTTCATATTGAAGAGGAAAACACGAGCTTTAATATGGAATCAAAATTATTCAATTTCACTCTGTCGATCCCGAGTTATTGTCAATTGAAGACGAGAATTTGCCACACTCTCCCCTATTACTTCAAGTAATTGATTTTTCAGTTATAACTTTTGATTTTATCCTTATTTTTATGTTTTAATGGACAATTCTTTCAATTTATTGATAATCGGTAATTATTGTTACTCAAAAAATATATTTATACTGACGTAATATTCAAAAATATTGTGTAATATATTTTACTGAAAAGAATTAGGAGAGAGTGGAGCAGAATGAAAGGATTTCAATTACCAATAACTCGGGATTGGCCGAATGAAATTGAATGATTTTCATTTCACATTGAAGAGGAAAATACGAGCTTTAATATGGAATCAAAATTATTCAATTTCACTCTACCGATCCTGAGTTATTACCAATTGAAGACGTTCAATTTTGTCCCACTTCCCCCTATCACTTCAAGTAATTGATTTTTCAGTTATAAATTTCAATTCCATCTTTATTTTTATATTTCATCCGCACATTTCAATCCCATTACTCAATGCAATTCAATAAAATGAATGCGAGTGACAGCTTTTTGCTAATTAATCTGGAATTTTGCAGTTGTAATGTCCAATAAAAAAATGGACATTCCAGAAACAAAATTTCGGTTTATTTATTCAGGGAACTTTTTCTTGTTTTGTTATTACCTTATCCTGCTCCAGATGTATAAATCTCTTTACTGCCCTCGATAATCTTGACTCTGAGACAATAGTAAATTGAAAATTAGGGAGATTAATTGAATTTATTGAAAAGAAAATCCTTTTTTGTGTCTTTATTAACTAAAATTATTTACCATATTTTCGTTGAGGATCCGGATCAATTTCAGTCACGAATCTTCCCAAATTGTCGACATATCCAACACTCAAACTAAAAGAATTAAATAAAAATCAAAATGTAAGGAAATTATTTGGATTTTGGGGTATAAATTCCCAAAATTCCTAGAGAAAATACCAAAAATTTCCTGCGAATTAGTGACTCATTCCACTCGCTTTTTTTGTTTTGTTCGATAAATATTTTGAATACAAAAGAGAAACCAAATTAATTTAATTATAAAACCACCGGATTCGGGCCCGAATGTCTTTTTTGAAATTTTGTCGTCATCAAAATTGGGGGGGACGCAAAAAAAGGGATAAAAATGGCTTTCTCTACCTGCATTTGGTACGTCTCCACAAAGAGTCAGGGTCGTACAGTTGTCTAGCATCAATACTCATGCCCCCATTCATCTTCTGTTTGTTCGAGTGCTGATTAATTTCATCAGAATGTGAATGTTGCGATGTGTCGTGTGTTCCGGTGCTCAAAGCGCTGACTTCACTGCTACAATCTGATCCTAAAACCCAGGAAAACAAAAAAATTTCCTCATCATTAAAAACCAATTGAAGATGCATGGCACGCGCATGAAAAACGACAATCCGCGGAATAATTTTTCCTATCGGAGAAGACGTTTTTACGAGTGAAACATTTGATCACGTGGCCATTGATAAGGAAAAAAAAATGTTGAGATCAGAAAACGATTTATCCACGGGTTTTGTTTTCAATTTTCAGGAATCAAAATATTCAAGGCCCCTAGTGAAGTCTAATTTTTAATCAATCCCTTAATTAAAATCGAGGAACAGGAGACAATGGGTTCCGCTGAATAACCAACTTTTCCGTTGAATAAATATCAACAGATGTAATTATATTCGTTGAAAGATATCGGTAGTGGTAAAACGAGATAAGTCTATTTTTTCGAGCTTTATAAAACGCGGATTACCTCGGGAAGGAGTGGTTTTAGGGGATAATGTCACAAGATCATTTTTGTAGCTGATGAATTTTGCAAGAAAACAATTCTCCTGATAATTTCTCCTAAAATTATTCCTCACTGAGATAATACGGATTTTCAAAAAATTTACACGACCCACTTATCTCGTTTTGCCACTTCACTAGAGACATCAAAAATGATTTACCTGCACGCCTGACTCGGGGATGTCCACATGCACTGCTCTGAATGGTGCTGATTAGCTCGGAGAGGTATTTGTAATACAGTTGAGACGATAAGAACGCCGGAAGATAATGCTAAACGTGTGATAAGAGTTTATTAGCTCTCAGGGGGGAAAAAAGAAAAATTTGCTGCACCTGAACTACTCACTTTACTCAAGAAATTATATACAATGATACTGGGCTTTTCGAAGCAGTCGGGATGGGGCCCCTCTCCACCCTCTGTACAGATGTTCTGCTCGACTTGAAATCGTATTTTGTCACTGAAACCCAGAGGCATTGTCGCTTGAAGACTGAAATACCTGGAGACAAAGACAACCAGTGAATTAATTTGAATAAAAGAAAAAGCCAAAAAATCCCCACCCCCAGTCTCGAAAGAATTTTTCTCCATCAATTCATCCCCAGTGAAGTGACAATGTCAATTAAGAGGGTGGAGACTTGTTTTAAATTCGTCAAATGATTTTTAAGAACAACTTTCGCTTTTATTGAATTGGAAATTTTCATTCGCTGTTTGAGGAGTTCGGTTTTCCGGAAATTTCTCGAAAACGAGAGGACCTGGGGAAATTTTGGTGGGAATCTTTTTTGTAGGGGAGGGAGAGAGCTCAAAAAAATGTCATTATAAGAATTACGGTATTTCTCACGGTTTACGAGATATTCAATGGAAATTGTGGTCGAAGTGACAGATGATGGAGAAATGATTTATTTACTTCTCGTAGATGATGAGGGCGTCACTCTGAGCTTCCATAGGATCATAGCACCCTTTACCCACTAGGTTCTGCTTATAACTGACAGCTGACATCCAAAAGTCCAGCAGTTCCCTCTTGTTCTCCACTTCCATAAACTGAAATTATCCAAAAAACAGTGAAAAAGTCCGAACTACCCATAAAAACTGAAAATTCCCAGTGAATCTTCATCAATACCTCCATAAAATAAAAGAAAGCAGTTTCGTTGAAAAGAATGTCCGCCAATTTGACATCTCCACTGGTCAACACGTCAATCTGATGTTTGCAATGGAATTCACTCCTCAAAAAATCGTCGAGAAACCTGAGAAAATAAATCAACGGATGTCAATTCTACCGACGCCAGCCACTCCTCCAGACCTCAACTAATCATAAAGAAGCACTCACTCGTCCTTCAGGACTCGGTAAATGGTCTTCTGCACCTGGAGAAGTCCCTCGATAAGGCCCGGATGATCAGACCTGCCAACAGCCTCTTCCATCTGACTCTTCAACCCCAAATCCAAATTTATCCTCAACGTATCCTTAACAATATATTTATTGTAGACTCTGAGGGCATCCTGGACGACCCCAGAGCTCCCAGACTCCTCGTCAATGCTCCTCCAGGCTCTAAACCTACTCTTTGGTGCCTCAGCATCATTTTTATTTACATTAGTCCCCAGATCAATCGAACTGAATCCATCGCAATTGTCATCTGTCCCTCGAAAACACTCGACCTCCATCCAACACTTGATGACAGCCAGTCTGCTCCTGCTCTCCATGAACTGGATAAAGTACCCGAGAACATCTTTGTCGTTGAGGATCTCGGCGAGGCTCTTGGAGAGCCTCGACGTGCACATCTCAATTTTCAGGCTCGGCTGGACTCTCGACGGCTTCCCATCGCCTCCTGGGGGTCTCTCGAGGCTCGGCGAGGTCGCTGGAGAACTGGGGGACGATCGTGGCTTCTCTTTTGACCCTGGGCAGATCAAATATTCCATTAAACTCCAATTTTCCACTGATTAAATCATTTCCACTCATTTCATCACAAAAATATCCACAAAAAAATCCTCAATTTCCCACGCGTATTCCCCAGAACCTTGAGATTATTTACAACTCGATAAATAAATTAATCACTGGATAACCTCAAACCCGAAAATTCAATCGCAACCAGGATTCTCATTGAACTCGTCCTCAGGAGTTAATCTCAGGTGAAACAAAGGGAGTCAGTGGCAAGTGTTTTTACCTGATTTCTTAAAAAATTGTAGCATCATTATTTATTGCTGAAACCATTGTAAACAAGTCCTGTGTAAACACTCGGGGATATCCAACCGCGAAGTCACGTTATCCTAGTCCGCCCCGTAATCACCCGTAACTAATCGCGATTAATCGATTTGTCTCGTCATCAAAAGCAAACATCAAAAATAATAGAAAATCGGGGAAATTCGTTTGGAATCAGTGCATTATTGCAGGCTTCTGAGCTCATATGATCTTATTTATTTATGGTAAATGTCAATGGAATAACATCTCGGACTCGCTACGACGAGGACACCCGAGGGCAGTCGAAGATGGACGGAAAATTGTCTTTTGAGGTTTGGTGAATCCCCGAATTTTTTGATGAATATTTCAGCCTCTGGGCAGAGATTATCATCTTTTCTGGGGATCGTAACGTGAGGAATATTTATTAATATAATATTACTCGTTAATATAATTAATTGTAGTCCAATTGTTTCCCATTCAGAATGAATAAATCGGAATTAATGGTTTTGATGCATTTTTCCATTGAACTCTCGTCGTTTTGAAAGCTGCGATATTTTATTGGTGCTTAAAAAAAAATTTTGTTCTTACTTTTGCTACTGATGTAAAAAAAAAAAAGCACTTTTGTACCTGCCGTGCACCTTAACCAACTCGGCCACCGTCGTCGGGAACCATTTTTATTCTTTTAATGGCGGATATAAAATTAGACAGAGTGGATTTTGCAATCTGGGGAAGTACCGAATTACAACAGTGACAATAGGTTCTCACCATGAGTGCTCAAAAAAAATTCAGTATTGAATTTCAAGTGCACTATTCTTCACACAATTCGCAGACACGAGTTCGACCGTCTCTCGCTCATTCCTTACGAAACTTAGCCATAAACAGCCAAATCCGGGTGACCGTGTCCATATGAAAAAGTGAACACCCATGACACCTTTTGTTTTGATGTTCCTTTACCTGATATCTTCAAAATTTCATGTAAATATAAATTCTTCCGAAATACTAACCATTCTTCGTAGACTGTATTCAAAGTAAGATGAAAGCCCGAGTGGAAAATATTGAATTTTTATATTTTTTTTATTGAAAAATTTGGAAATTATTTTGGGGTACATGTCAATACTATTTGACAGATACTATTTCTGTCAATACTATCTATCGTCAATACTATTTCTGTCAATACTATTTGACAGAAATATTAGTGAAAAATTTCAATGCTAGCGTTTGACCAATACTGGTGACTTTCATAACTGAAGGACAATAAGGTCAACAAGCAGAAAAAAGGGGATAGCCGATAGGAACAGTTTGACCAATACTAATAAATAATAAATAATAATGACTTAATGAATAATGACTACTAATAAATAATAAATAATAATGACTTTGATAACTGATTATCAATGTACTTTGTCCTTGGGTGACATTCAACGAGTTGCTGCAAGCCATCATGACTTTGTAACCAGTCTATTAAAATGGTAAATATTTCAACAATTTAATAGGAGGGTCACCAAACGATGATAGGGTAAATTTAGTTAAATTTCAATGATTATTTATTATATGATTATTTTTGTCACTCAATCCGTGAAGCACTACTTCACGGCCGCTTCGCGCCCGTGAAACACCGCCCACGGACGTCGTGACAATAGTGTATTTCTCACCTAGGGAGGTAAAATAAAGGAGGCTTGCTCACGTGCAGAATTACCGCCCGAGCCGAAGGCGAGGGTGGTAAGCACGTGAGTAAGGCTC
>JAPYZN010001587.1:0-15564 GCA_030522865.1 Psyttalia lounsburyi | reverse complement strand
ACCGTATTTATGCTCGGCGGGCACTACACATACTCCCGAGGCCGGTAATTCCCGAGAATTTTCATGTACAAGCCGGAGCAGCACCTCCGCGACGCACTAGGGCTGACCGACTTGCACAGACTGGCCGGACTGGCGCAATGGCGTTGGTCGGGGTGGAAAGGTAGCGCTGTGCGCAAGCGCAGTAGTCGTGCGCATGCGCGGTGGGGTTGCGCATGCGCATACCTCCGAGCCCCCACCGAAGCGACGCCATATCGGACACCCTTCAATTGTCTCTCGATGGAACTAGTCGGTGGCGTACGTGCCCTCTCGCAACGAGCCATGGAAATTCTCGGAAACCTGGGACTGTTGAGTGTGGGCATGGGCTCCCAGGCTCCCTCTGGCATCGAAAAAATATACTGACAACTCCAAACGTTACTAACCTCCATTCCTCTCTATGGCATACTCTCAATGGAGGAATTTAACGAACATCTGAGAATTGTTTATCAATCAAAATTGGCGGGATTGTCTCGCTAATTATTCCCAAAACTATCAACGAAGCTCGTTATGGCGAGTGCAGGGAGTAAGTTATTATTAATCAATAAAACCAATTAAGAAAATAGTTTGACAATCGAGTGAAATTTATTTAACTTGTGAAATCATTTTTTTCTTGTGTCAGAAATGCTTCCTGTGAGGATTTCTGAACTCATGGGTCATCCAAAAAGTGCTGGAAAAGGGCCAGGTAATTATGTCTTTTGTTTATGACCAGATAATTTTTAAGTTTGTGTTTTTTATTGATTTTTTTTTCAATGCTTTGTAGAGTCAGGCCGCAAGAAAATAGAGCCTGTGAGGATAAAACTGCAGCTGGAGTCTGCCTCGAAGTCATGTTCACGTTCTACCGGTGAGTAAATATGAATCCTCGATTGATTTTTTTTTAGAAAAATCCAATTAAATAAAATGAGCCTGAGAGAAGGCCAAACGTTTTCAAATATAATTTTCCCTAATTATTTGGGCTCTTCCACAGATCATTTTGCTCGCCCCTCGTTTGTAATCCCAGGAAAAGGTGTTCGTCGCAAGCTCTATGAGCGATCCCCCTCTCCCCGCAACTCCAGAAGAACAATAGGCCTTCCAAAATCGACTGGTCCCTCTACCCGAGTCCCAATTGTTCCTTCTAGAACACTCCAGAATTCCCGGAAGACACTCTTCATATCTCAGTCCATAAAAAACGCCTCAAAACCTCGTAAAAGCTTTCTCCTCCCCCCGAATTCCATTGTCAAACATCACATGGAGAAGAGTATCCACGAGAAATCAGCTGCAGAGGCTTCTCTCATCGTCGATGAAGAAACGCCACAAGTGAAGACCCTGGAGAACGATAAAGTCCAGAGACCAACAGTGATAATTCACTCTCAATCGACGAAGAAGGCTCAGAAGCCCTTGGACCCTCTTCCCGAAGACCTGAATAGAACATTCTCCAAGGACTCCGAGTCAACAGAGGAGCGGGAGAAGTCACTCGAGAATAAAGAAAACATTCCTCCACCTGTAGAGCCTTCCATGCAACCGTTGGCCGAGTCGAAGTCTCTTAAATGTGATTCAGAAGTGCTCCAGGAGATGCTGAGACGTCTCGAGAGGATTGAAAGTGTCGTTGAGGAAACGAAAACCACTCAGAATCGCATCCTACGAGTCGTGGAGGAGCTCTGCCATTTTTTAAAGGACAAAAGTGAAGGAAAAACCGCCGAGTCGAAAGGGATTCTGGGGGTTGTCAATGACATTTTGGATAAAGAAAATGTTGTTTCTGGGAGCAAACCCAGGAGAAGGTCTAGAGTATCGTCTGGGGAACGCAGGAGATCGGCTAGGATCGCTGAGAAACAGAGTAACGAGCTTAACGACAGTTTTTCAATGCTCGAGGAGAAACTGAACGCAAAATTCACGGGGAAAAATATGAAAGTCGTGACTCCAGGGAAGAAAACTCCGATACATGAGCAATTCATGATGCGCAGGTATTGAATCCAAGTATAGTTTTTACTCATGGTCTCCATTCATGGAAATTTTTCTATTTTATATACTTTTCAGTGAATTTTCTTTGTCCACAAAATATTATTCTGACGTCTTCTCGTGGGATTTGTTCAATTTTATCATAGTTATTTAGTTATTTTTGTAATTATACATTTTTGTAATATTTATTTAGTGAGAATTTAGTCTTTATTCCACGTTTCAGATGCAAGAGTGAGAGGGCCTTGAGGGAATATATGGTGATGAAAGCGAGCATGAGTTATTTGGAGACTCCAGAGGCTGGAAAACTTCGGGAAATGCAGGGGGTGAATACACCTTCTGGGAATAAAAGTCTGAGGAGATCGATATCGAGAAAAGTCTTTGATGATTTGGCGGATCTTTACAGCGATGATATCGAGTGAAGAATCATTTGTTTCGAAATTCATTGAGTCTAAATATTAATTTAAGGAAATTTATATGTACTAAGAGTTTAAAAATTAATCTCAAATAGGCTTTTATATTTTTGCTATGATTGAATAATTGTATTGAAGATGACTATAATTAATATCTGTAAATTGAGTTTTCGTGAATAATAAAATGCTAAACGCTTAAATATTTGCAAACGAATATTTATTTTCATGTCATTTTGTGGACGGAATTGTTTAGAGTTGACGAAAAAAATTGTGAGACTCTTCGTTGGCTTTTTCTTTGGATTATCATTTTTTAATTATCAATTTCCTGGAAACTGTAACGAAAGATTTTTGTCGATGACATTTCATTTTTTAAAATTATTTACGCGTTAAAAATCAATTCTTTTTTTCTTTATTATCTAAAACTAATAAATAAAATTATAGAGCCAAGTAGAAATTAAAATTCAAGTCTTAATTCAACCGCCATTTTTCCTGCTGGCATTCGTCCCTGGGTTCCCCCCAATTTTCTCCCTCTCGATGTGATCACTGTCGTCAGTCGTCAGTCCTCAATAGTTCGTCATCGACTGAAGATTGTCGTCCGGTTCTCGAGGGATTTCAGTTGAAAATAAGCTAGAATGCCCCCGAAGAAGACCCAGAAGGGTAAAACTGGCTTTTGGTACTTCATGCAGGAGTTCAAGAGGACTCAAGAGCATCAAGGACGAACATTTCCTGGAGGATTCAAGGATGTCCAGGCGGATCCCGACTGTTCGAAACAATGGAAGGTCAGTACACAACGGACAAAGGATGTTTTTGTCACGTGACAACTTGTGAACATTTTCTCTCAAGAATCTAAGGGTGTTTAGACATTTTTAAGACCTTACCGGTCTCGTTGACACCTGAAAACAATCTCATACGATCTTTGAGCTCCCAAAACCGCCAGAATTATGGGAATGGTATGTTCAACTGCCGATATTCCACTTCATTTCTTTGTTCTGATGGAGCGAAACGAGGTAGAACGAATTTCTTAAAGTCTTCCAGATTTCTTGAGTAAATTGTGTAATTAGGAGCCATTTTCAGTGGAATTTCCCTGAACCTTCCTAATGACTACTGCAACAAAAACAATCCAATTCAATTCTAAACCATCTTCAGGAATTATCGGAAGCCGAGAAGGATCGATATAATTTAATGGCGGACAAGGAGAAGGGCCAGCCGAAGCTGACGGGCTGGGGCGAGCCGATTTCTCTCGTCCTCGACCGACAGAGGAAACACCAGGAGTTCGAGGCAACGATGAAGGCCGACATCGACGAGGCTATTCGTCTGGCTCAATCCTGCGACAAAATTCCCGATCTCACGGTTTATGTAATCCACGTCAATTACGCCTACTACAGGGATCGTCCTGACACCACTGTCGACTACATCCCAGTTGAGTTCGCAATCTGCGAATTTTCAATTGCCAATGGCATCGCCAACATTTACCACGAGATCATAAAAGTCAAAGTGCAACTGGGCTTTGCCAGGTTGGCCATTGAGCACGCCGACAACACTCACAAAATTCCGGAGAATTATGAGATGGGTGAGGATGACTATAAGAAGATGTACGAGAAACTTCGAGCATTCCTCAAACGAACTGAGGAGATGACCGGCAAGATTCCGGCGATTTACACTCGTCAAAAGTTTGCTACCATTGCTAATTGTTTTTTGGATAGAGTAATGGCTGCAGGAGGTACGCACAATTTTAAGAAATACTTTTTTTTTCACTTGTATCGAAAAATCCTATTTAATCACTCATTCAATTTTTTTCATTCATTCTCTCAGAAGTTCCAGAAGACACTTTTCGACTGTACTCTCTGGAGTGTTTCTTTGGAAAGCTCCTGATCCTCTGCAATACAGAAGCCGACCGATTTGTCAATCCTATTCTTCTCGCTGAATCAGAATTTCAGAAGGATGGGTTCGCCTACTTTCCAAATCTCGAGTGCGATGTACGGCATTAAATATTCACGAGATTATTTACACTATTCTTCGAATTGTCATGAACATTGAAAAATTATTTGATCCATTGAGTTGTTAACTTGAAATTTTCAACGACGAATTTCAAGGGCTAATATCTGCAAAATTGTTATTTTATACAGAAAACAATTGCAGTGAGTGCAGTGAAAATTTAGTTAATTAGTTAACCCATGAATTCGTTGGTGATTTTAGTTGTTCGAACAATTTAAAGGGATTTTTTCATAAAATATACTGCTGAAAATGTAATTGTCCACTTGTTTTAATTTTAGTTTCACAAGAAAATCGAGGGGACGTCCATCCACTGCTCAGTTGCCATCATTCGTCAGTGGGCCTTCACTATGTGCGATTTCTGCTGCAATTGGTTTGGAGTAGACATGCTTCCTGACACTCATCGTCCACGTACGCCTGCCACTGAGGATGAGGACATAAACGCCCTGGCGGCGGGGGTTAGCTCCCTCTCGGTGGAAAACCAGTACAACAAGCCCAGCAGTTTAAAGTCAATGACTGGAGTAAGACCATAAACATGAAATAAAATAAACTGCATGAAAAGTTAGAATTTTTGGTTGTTAGTTCTCACTTTTCGAACGATTAAAATCCACTATTAATTTCGTTTTGTCACAGGTTAGTGAGGCTTACAGATTGGAAAAAGCTGGGAGAACTGCTCACGAGGAAATAAAGAGGAGGCAGGAGGCTCTTCTGAAACCTCTGGAGGTAATCGATCACAGTCTAAAACATGTAAGTGAAAATTATTTATTTATTTTTTCAACAGTGAATTAAAAATGTTGGTCTTTTTTTTCATTTGTTATCAGTTTTTAATACAGATCTTCTGTTACAGCGAGCGATTAAATTCGATAAAATTATTGAATTTTCTGCAATAAAAATTGCAGGGGCTCACTAATTTTCAGATTTGTTTTATCAACATTTACAAAAATTTTATTAGTGAAACTCTGAAGGCCTCAATTTGAGTCTGCCTTGTAAATCGTTTGAAAATAATTTTGTTTAATTTGTGCAAAATTGGTAAAGGGCGTTAATTTATTTTGAATGATGTTTTGAATTTATTTATTGCAATTTTCATCATTGCAGTTCAAACCTCTGAGGCCACCGAATACAGTGAAGGGACGTGGTGAACTTCCTCCGCAGGTCGCGTTGAAGCCGATGAGGGGAAAAGGTGGGGCGCAGTCATTAAAAAAACATGTCTTAATTATCTTATTTAATCAATAAAAATTATGGTTTGCAGGTCGCGGTGGAATCGCCTATGATTAATCTGATATTCGGATATCCAGAGGATCTTTCCGTCGATTTCTAACTGCTCAGGAGCTCGAAAAAAAATCTCAATTTTTGAGTATTTCAGCTGAACTTCGTCCAATGGAATCATTCCTCAAGTTTTTTTTTTACATTTTTGGAGTAAGTTCGATTATTATCAATGTACGGAAGACAGAAATCTCATAAGAAGATCGTCTCTCGATTTTATCACTAAAACTACTCGTCGAGATATTTAAAAATTTTCTTTTGTTTTTTGTTCTATGTAGTATCGGTTTTTTCAATTGATTCATTTTTTTATTTACATCTTTGGAAGGAAATATTTATCATATGAACTATTCATAATGAATTCTAAGAATAAGAATTCTATAATTAGGTTTTTTTTTTATTTTCTGATTAGGATTTTACTCACTAATGAATTACACTTTTCCATTAGGATTTTTGTGAATTTCGAGGAGTAATTGTTTATCGTCAATTGTTGACGAAATAAATAATCAATGTTTGGAAGTCATTGATGAATAATTAGGGAATACGTTTCCTGCGAATAAAAGTATGAGAAGATTAAAGGGAAAGAAAAAAAGACCAGGAATATGGTTAGAGATGATTTCTCACGCAATTATTTGTCAACAGATGTGAAGATAAGACTGATTACTTATGTAATTATAAATCATCTGTAATCACATCAATATCGATTAATAAACCATTGAAAAGATGCACTTGTACGTGATTTTTTTCTCAAATCAATTTTTCGAAAATTGAACATCTTTTAAAAAAATCGGAATGAATTACGAATTCTGGCCAAATATTCTGTAAATTAAAAACGGTTCAATAATTCTCATAATTACGTGAGCCGAAAAATAATAATCTCATTAATGATTACCAGATTTAATTGGATTGTTCATTACGAAAATTTATAAAAATTTTACGTAACTAATTCGAAAGAGGATCTTTAAGCCTGAACATTTGGGCCTAATTTTCTCAAATTGGACTTCTAAATTGTTTGAATTCCCCGGTATCCAAATACGAAGTATAAGAGGGGGGCGAATCCCCCTCCATTCCCTCCTCAGTCCCTGCTCCCGCCATTTGTTGTTTCTCGTGTTCCCCGAATCGTCAGTTCGCATTTGCCCTTCGTCCGTTGAGGTTTTTTTTTGCTTCATCTACGACATTTTTCGGGGCTTAACAATCAAAATGCCGAAGAAGCAACAAAAGAATGGATTTTGGTACTTCATGATGGACTACAAGAAAAGTGAAGAGCATTTAGGGAGATCCTTCTCTGGAGGCCTGCGAGAAGTGCAAGAAGATCCCGAGTGCTCGAGACGCTGGAGAGTGAGTGAAAACATTCTTGGAATTTTGTAAACAGAATAGAGAACAAAGAATTTATGGCGGCACGTGTCAACACTGGAGCCCATTTTTATCGAGTTATGCAGGGGAATTTTAGATTTAGGTTCAGGCTTATTTAACTCTGTATTTCGAATCGTTAAAAAATGTCTTGAAGTCTGACAAAATTAGGAAAATCAGAAAGTAGCTGAAACGTTTGTTTTTTTCTAGATTGACCGATTTTATTTTATAAATCCTGAATTTTTAATTCGAATCATGATTTGTCTGAAATTGTAAACAATTTGCGAGGATTATTCGAAAAACAATTATTTGTTGCACTCTATTTGTTTCATTTATTAACTTACCATTTCTTCTACACTTGGTCAAATCAACAAATTCGGATAACCTTTACTTTTTCAGAATTAAATGAGTTTCCGAGCGAATGTCAACGGTTTCCTCATTTTTATTTATTCTCTTTTTGCCACTGAATGAGGCTCACGAGGATCAGATTACCAACTAAGAATCATATCACGCCTGATTGATGATTAAAGTTTATAAAGAGTTTTCAGAATTCGATATTCATTATTGTTGATTTTTCTTTTAGAAAACTTGAGAATTTATTGTGGCCTCTTCTAAAAATTGTCATGCAATCCTTTAATGACGGGGCATTCTATCGATTTGTTAAAAAAAATTCTAGATTTTCTTTAAATTCTCCGAACACGTGAGAATGTCTTCGTACTTCATCCAAAAATCCTTATTTTTCGTTTTTGATGGTGCCAGAATTTAGACAAAAACGAAAAGCAACGATACAACGACCTCTCCAGGAAGGAGAAGGGTCGGACAGTAAAGCTGACAGGCTTGGGCGAGTCAATTACGCTAATCCAGGAGCGAGCAAGACGACTTCAAGAGAAAATAGACAACATGAAGCTGGACATCGCGGAGACGATTAGACTAGCCGAGGAGTGCGGCAGCGTTCCCGACCTCACTTTCTACCTCATCCACGTCAACTACTTCTACTCGAAGGACAGGCCTGACTCTTCAGTGGATTACACCCCCGCTGAAGTGGGGGTCATCGAGTTCTCCCTCGCCGAGGGAGTCAAGTCCTTCCTGCACCAGATTATAAACGTCAATGTTGAGATTGGATACGCCAGGGAGACCATGGAGCACGGCGAGGCCACCCACAAGATCCCAACAGACTACGATCGAGGTGAAGGCGATTTTAAAAAGATTTACAACAAGTTCAGGGAATTTTTGAAACCCATGGAGAACCAAACGGGCAAGATTCCTCCCATCTACACGACTCAGAAAAACACTGCCATTGTCACTAGCTTCTTAGAGAGAATTACGGGAGCTGCAGGTGGGGAAATGATTACCGAATCTTTGGAGATGGTTTTTGGTTAGTTGAAGGTCTGGGAAAACTAAAATCATTTTTTTTAGGGCTCCCAGTGGAAACCTTCCCTCTGTACTCCCTCGAGTGCCTCTTCGGGAAGCTGATGTTCCTCTGTAATCCAGACATCAATCGCCAATGCAATCCCATTCTTCTGGCAGAAACAGAACTGGGCACGGATGCCTTCGCCTACTCTGCAAACATCGAGTGCGAGGTATGCTAAGAAACATTTGACAATTATAATAAATAACAAATGCTCGATTTTTCTTGTTAAAAAAATTTGATAAGTTGTAAAATTGTATTGCTGTTGTATCATTTATTAAAATCTGATTGTCTCTCTTATGTACAGTATCACCAGAGGATCGAAGATTCCTCGCTTTACTGCTCTCTCTCTATCGTTCGTCAGTGGGGATTTACAATGAGCGATTATTGTTGCTCCTTCTTTGGAATTAAGATGATTCCAAATGTCCATTGTCCAGCTATTTCAATGACCGATGATCTGGATATTCTGGCGACGAGTGTGGCGTGTTTGAAACTGGAGAAGAAGTGTATTCCAGGGACTGTTAAAAGCATGACTGGGGTTAGAGATCCTTTTCCAATGTCTCTTAATTTATTTTTTTGTGACATTTTAATTCGCAAAGTTCGTTTTGCCCTAAAAATTCAGGCCAATTAATTTTTTTGATACATAATTCAAGTAATTTGAGAGATCGTCACTCTTTGGCTGCTTAAATATTCCAAATTTCTTCCCAATTTTGTACAAAATTTGATGGATGGTGATTTTATTTAACGTTTTGTAGGTGACTGAAGAGTACAGACTCAAAAAGGCTGGACGCACAGTCCAAGAGGAGGCGAGACGCAGGAAGGAAGCCATGAACAATCCTCTTGAGATCATTGATCACAGTCTGCTCCAGGAAAATATACCATCACCTGTTAAAATTACTACCAAACACGTGAGAAATTTTTTATTTACCAAAAACAAAATCCATTATTGATTGATTTACGATTTATCAGAACTGGTTAGAGACATTTGGACTCTCCATAATATTTCAAATATATTAGCAAAGATAATTTCAATAATTTAATTCAGTAATTAATGACGATCTAAATAATTATTCTAATTGCAGTTGAGACCTCTGAGAGCACCAAAAACTCTCAATCTGATTGTGGAAGGAGCTGCTGATGTGCCAACTCTCGACGAAGCCAACTTTCCATCAATGGGTAATTCCTCTTCTCTTTGGACAAAAAACTAAAAATTCATATAAAAAAAAATCAAAAATTCATGCAAAAAATTATTCCATTTTCTAAAAGGAATTTATACAAATTTTATGGAATTTCAGGTGGCCCACGACGCGCAAAACCAAATGTACGAGTAAAGGGAGCAGGTGAAATAATTAATTAATTAGTTTAATGAGACATTAACAAATTTATTTAATGAGATGATTTTTTGTTTCAGGTCGTGGTGGAATCCCCTCTCAATAAGACTACTTCTCGATCATTCGAATAATTTTTTTCCTATCGTAAGTTTTTTAATGTAATTCCTAAATGAAAAGAAGAAAAATCTCAACTTTGATTTGTCAAAATTAGTTTGATATAAATTGATTATTCAATTTTCGTTTTACTTTCTCGACATTAATCTTGAATGATTAATTAAATCATGCCTTTCATTTGAGATATTTGTGAAGTAGAATTATGGGACCAAATGAAACAGATTTCCATTGCATAAGAAGATTTTTCCCAATATTTGACAGTTTTATACGTCATTTGCCTGATTATGATATGAGTCGAGTTATTATTCTTTTTCTTAATATTTTGGGGGAAAATAAACAATCAGGAGACGATTTCAAGGGATCATTAAACGCTGGAGAATACAAGTGGTGATTAGTTCCGAGTATTATATTGTCATAAACATAAATATAAGGATGAGGTGGGAGGGATTAAAAGATTTAGCTATAAATTAGTTACCGCAAAGACAAAACAATAAATAATTTAGTCTTCCTAAGAAAATTAATATTTGTACTTTGCAATATTGCACCCTCAATGTATTCCACTGATTTTCCAAAAACAAAATTAACATTTTCATGAATGAAATTCCAATAAATCAATGTTTTTAATCATTATTCAATTAAAAAATCAATTAAAATTCTCTAATTTGTGGGGAATTTGTTTTACTCACGGCTTCTGTATACCAATGCTCGGTAAAAAAGAAATTCCTCTCATGGTAATGTTATCGGCCGAGATCATTTCATTGACAGTCGATAAACAGATGCCAAAATTATCCTAGACATTAGCAATTTCGAAATTTGCTCTTCGTTTGCAAACAAAAGCAATAAATTTATCACTTCCGTTAAAAATTCAAAATGGCTCTCTCTTGGTTCCCCAATTTTCCACTAAAAAACATAATCATAAGCCAATTTCACAAATAATTAATGCATAAATAAAATGTAACAAATTTGTTCATTGCCCCAGAAAATGATCGTTTATTGGCACAGAAAAACCTGAAGTGAGTCCAAAAAAAGTAATAAAAAAAGTCGTCAATAAAATAAAAAAGAAAGAAAAAATTCTATTATTCCTTGAAGCTCATTACGTCAATTTCTATTTACGGAAATAGTGAAGTGATAAAACGTGCAAGCCCATCCCCTCGGCAAAAATATATGACAAATATGCAAATGCCTCGGTGATTGCAATGCGCCTGTAATCACTGTAATTAATAACCTTGACACTAAAGGAAGCCCGAGCTAAAAAGGACTGGTGTATCTAGCCACAAGCCGAGGGTAAACCAACAGGACGAGGTGGCTTACGTCACCAGTATGAGAGAGCAGTCGGCATTATACTAAGCCGTCTTCCTTAAAAAAACTCGACGTCCTTAGAGGCCGTCCGAGCGCTAAATTACCACCCCAATTTTCCCTCTCAGTCTGTTTCATTCCCGCGCTATCAACTATCCTCGAGCACGCGAAGAAAATAGTGAAAAAGGGGAAGAATGAGAGAGAGAGTGAGGGAGAAAGAGAGAAGGGATAAAAAAATAAATAAGAGGGGAAAAATATCTCACATCTCACGGGCAAAACCTGACTGTGGAAGTCAAGGCCAGAGATGCTTCTCCTTTCGAGATATTCCAGAGATTATTATAAAGATCAGCTTCCTTCCACTGGAACGCCGTAAAAACTCCTGACTCCTATGCTTCGCTGAATTCAACCATCAATATTTGCTGTGGAAAATAATAAATTCATACGACGAATTGCCATTTTTTTTTTTTTCAGTTCAACAACTGAAAAATGGAAATTCTTCTGCGTAACAAAATAAACAGATGGTGGAATTCAAGTGCCGGGGAATTTTTCAATTCAGCAATCGCCAGATAAAAAAGGATAATAAATTTCATCCATTTAACATGGAAATGGAACGTGAAATGGGCGCCCCCCACTATTGCCTCCAGTCCATAAGAAATGTTTTTCTACGAAATAAAATGAGAAAAGAGAATGAGGATAAAGTATCGAGAGAATGAAAATGGAAATCATAAAGGAGAAGGTGATTTCGCGTAGGAAGTGCAAGTATGGCAGTCGCCCACGCCTCAAGAAGAAGTGGTTGTCTGAAAAAAAATGTTACGGATGGGAGAAAACTGGCGACCACTTGGGGGCACGTGAATTGGTTTCACCGAAATTCTGTTACTCATTCCCTCGTTCACCAGAGAAAGTTACAATTCTGGCTACCTTCGCTTTTATCTCTGCATCTTTCATTTTCAATGCCATATGCCGCAATGATGTTCACCTGGATCTCGCCTTATTTGTCCATCGATATAAAAAAAAAGCATCCCCAGCCACGGGATTTTCACAAAATGATTGGAGATAATTCGCCGGAAGCTTCGGTTTTTTGTGCTTTTTTTTCCCCTGGAAGCCCCTCGGCTAGGATTTTCACATGCTCTTAGCTGACTCGCAGTAATTATAATGATGATATTTGGTACGTAATACCTATTATTTCACCTCCAACAAGTTGAGAATAAAACCTGAAAATCATCCAATGTTAATTACGTGCAGGAGTTCAAGGGTTCAGGGTGAAATAAAAATCAGTCTTACCTTCATCTTTATTTTCACGTGAGCCCAGGAGTACGTATTTTCCATCTTGTACATGTATTTCCTTGCCGTGCACACAGGGTAGAGACATAGGTGCTTATTAGTTGGTTCAGTCTCGTGTAATTGCCACTCATGAGAGAAAAGTAAAAATTATGAATCAAGAGGAATGATAAAAACACATGTATACAGCTTACCGTTACTGCATCAGGTACTCGGTGTGCACGTAGGTGAGACGTTTATGCGAAATGGAATTTAATGGAGATGAGGGAACTATCGCCGGGGCTATTCGATGCTGCGTACTTCGCGTAGTCTAATTGATGAATTAATTGTTCATAGGGTAAATGACGAACTGAAAATTAATGTACAGCATTTGTTGACTGTCTAGTAAAAAGACTGAAAATGATCTAGCCGTGTCCATCATTTTTGGTGAAGATGTTGAATGGAAAATTATCAAAAGCACCCGTAATTTTTACAGAAAAAAATTGGCTTCCTGGAGGCATTTCACCGATTGATAATGAGGGAATGGATTTTGCAAAAAAAATTCAAAGTCCCTAGAGACTATTTTCTCAACAATTCTCACAAGTTATTCAGCTCATGGACAATTACATTGGGATGAGCAGAATAATTTATTCAAACTATTTGTAATCATTATCTACTCCAGGAAGTTACGCAATGGTTGATTGCATCGAGATTGGTATGATTACTTAAGCCAGCAAGAGTAGCCGGAATGGCTCCATCATATTTTCTCTCAAATGGTGACGTATGTGGCCGTGAAAAATAGCACCTGATTGTCAAGACCTGGTGTGTAATTGATGGATCCTCAATCAAGTTTACTTACATCCTATTTTCAATGATTTACAATGAATTAAATAACATGAGTAATGGTGGCTTTTTATTGTGGTTGAAATGCGGGAAATTACTCATGTCTCCGTGGGATCCGAGGGTCGTGGGTTCAAATCCAAGTGCCGGCAATTTTTCAATCGTATAATTGTTCAATAAAAAACAATAATAAATTTGTTTCCTCTCCCATTAGCCCGTCGCTATTTACTTATGCATTTAAAATTACCTTAAACACGAAATTACTATTACGTAAAATATTTATTTTTTGTCAAGTAGATCGGTTGGCCCGTTTTGAAAGGAATAACAAAATTAAATTATTACTTAATATTACTATTACTACTTACTATTACTACTTATTATTATTATCATTTTTTAAATTTAATTATTTAGTCCTACTGGAAATAGTATATTGTGCAACTAGTGCGTAAAGTAGCACTTTTTCGCACGAGTTGTGCATCGCTTGCACGAGTGGCCGGCGATCACACGAGGCGAAAAAGGCGATACGCACGTGTTGCACACCTAATTCTTTGCATTACCTGCCAAAATTCGCTTTGAGGGGAGGTTTGAGGGCAAAGTGATCTTTTGTGGGCGGAGTGTGGAAAAGTCAAGATCGTGTGTAAAGTGAAATTCAAGTGCGTAAAGCGAAGCGAAAATGGTTTTTGACTCGTGGGAGTATATCACTCGCCTTCGGCTCATGATATAAACCTCCCACTCGCCAAAAACCATTTTTTTTCACTCGTTACGAAATATACTATTTCTTCATTTCCATCCCCATAATCCAATATTTTCCTACTGCCATTTTGGGCATTAAAAAAATCATCGAAATCAGTCAGTTAAAAGAGAAATTAACGTCTGTATGGCCGCCCCCCCGCTTTTCCCTCTCCAACAAAGTTCAAACCCATAAGAGACTACGTTATGAGTTGAGAGAAGTAAAAAAAAAATTAAAAGTGCCGGCTCGTGCTCACGATAACGCCCTCTCCTCGCATACAACTACTTGAGTTCGACCACAGGCATCGGTATATTGTAATAACGGGCTCGTCCTCGAGTATTCGTGCTCATTTCGTATTCTTTTCGAGGGTATGCGTCATCCTTTAGCAGTATAGCCTCATGTGACGGCGGATGTTTCATTTTGTTGCTGAGGGTAGTCTCAGGGTTATTTTCCATTCTCAAGGACTATTAGAAAATTTTAATTGTCGGATCGTGTTGAGAATGCCACCGTCGACTATTCCGAAAACTCTACATTGTCGGGAGTTTTAACGGGGGCAGGAGACATTCTTTTAATTGCGCTTGAAAGTGAAAAATCCTGCTCCGTCAGAAACTCAAGATTTCGCTGTCTGAATTGTAAAATCATTCTGGTCTACCATGTTCTGATTCTTGCCCCGAAATGCGAACTTGTTATGTAAATGACAGCCACTGTTCTGAGAATACCCTGGTAGAAATTTAAAAGTGGGCCAATTTTGGCCCAGGATCCGCCCAGTACTGCCACCTGCCCCTGACGTTGGCCGGTACTGATGGGGCACGGGAATGATACCGCTGGGCTCATCCTGGATTGCAAGAGTTGAAGCCTCGTACTGGACCAAGGTTGGCTGCCGACAGTCGGCCGACTTTGTCGAAACGAGACCAGCTTGATCATTGGTGCCAGTATTGGGCGCCAGTTATGTCAAGATCATATAGTCAACAGATGGGAGATGGGTATAGTGAATGTCGGCAGCCGACACTCAGCCATGGTTCGAATTTTTCTGCACTCATTGTTCTTATCCAAACGGTTATTTGGCAAGTAAAAAATTAGTCTGGAGACAATCGACTTCGTGACTTCACGATGACTTTTGAAAAATAATAAAGACCGACAAATCAAGCGATAGCTATTTTTTTACGATTTTACGTGGGCGTTTTATTCCAATCGCCCACTATTTTTTCGTAACACTAGAGATGATGGGAATTACGATGACTTTGCGGAGACCCATCTGTATATGCATTCGTTCCCTTTCAGGCATTGAGCTCACCGCGCGGTGTCTTCTCGCGTTAGTTACGGGTGGGTCGCCTTTTCTCTCCGTCGGTATATCACCCTCTCTTTTTTTTTAAATTTTGTTCAAGCCTTCAGCTTAAATTCTTCTGCGAACCGGCGATTAATATCAAAGGGCACTGGCGTCCAGACGCCGGATATTTTTTTTATATCGCCCCTTTTTCACTATAAAATATTATATTATTTATTATCCATATATATAGCCGATTAGGCTTTTTACAATTGCGGTATCATGGGCCGTCTTCCTCTCCAACCATGTCGCATTGTACCCCAGGAGCTGTACTCCATGTACAG
>JAPYZN010001586.1:0-15568 GCA_030522865.1 Psyttalia lounsburyi | reverse complement strand
CCATTTTACTACAAAAAGAGTCACCCGAATGATGAAAAAGAGAGAAATTAAATGTACGTAATCCGTGAACAAGGTTAACAGCAATTCTTGACCTCTTTCAACCAACGAGGTTTTTTCTCTCCCAGTAATTACACTTCAAGTTCATTGACATTGTGAGTATTATTGTACATTTTCTGAATAACACAGATGGCAGCATACACTGGCCCTGGAGACTGGTATCCACTGCTGATAAGATAAGGGCATAAAAGGCAGAGATAAAAAAAAATTGTAATTTCATTTGTTCACCTCCTTTGGCGTGATGCAAAGCTTTTAGCTGATCGAGTTCCGCAGCCGAACATAGAGGTGTATCTACCTCGTATGTGTTATTGAAGAGGTTGTAGTTGACTTCGTACTCTCCAGTTTCCTTTTTGAATGTAATGATGTGAGAGAACCTGTGACCCCAGAGTATTTCAGTTGGTAGATACGAGCTTCTGGCCTGTGTCGTCATACCCGTCGATTCTATAACACCTAGAAATCCGAGTATTTATCAGCGCTGTATACTAAACTATACTAAACAATTCATTGACGTAAACTGAGGTAGAAAAGTTGCAGTGTGCACAGAACTAGTAAACAAAAATTACGGAAAATATACAAAATTTAGATTCATTGTTTCTGACCGCTATTATGATGGAAAATATCCTTAGGCGATGAAAGAATTTTCTCGTTCATATAATTATAATTACGTGAGCCAAAAAAACTTTTCTGTTACTAGAGCCAAAATTCCACACGGAAAAATATATATCTTGAGAATTATATATTTTTCATATTAGATTGGCGCATGTTATATACAAAATTAATGTAAAATAGAAATCTATATGAGCAATTCCATGTCAAATGCCAGATGAAAAAAATCTCATCTTTCCGATTGTCTTCGCGAATTTTTTTTAGAGAAGTAGTATATGAGATGATGCGCTCACAACAATTTTAGGGCGATTAGATTTTCTTTTTCTTCAGAACAATTCTTCGAAAGAATTTATAAATTGGATCATTTATCATCAGTTCTCATTTTCTCATAAGTATTGTTGTGAATAGAACTTGGCTTTTTAAAAAACTAGCTTCCGAAACAAACTTTCGACCCCTTAACAAAAAAAAAAAATTTATCAAAGACAAAAATAAATATTTCTTCATGGTTGACTTTGTGCTAGTGATCAGCTGATTATTCTGATAATGTGGAAAATTATCTTATACTAATAGAAATTACATATATTTTTGTCCAAGTGACGAGCGATATTAGTTCTTGTATCAAGAAAAAATATTTCTTGCACTAGCCGAACGTTGAATACCTTCTAGCATAACAATAATTTCGAAGCGCTCCTTCAACATATCACTCGCCGAGAGATGATACAGCGGCGAATGCTCATCGATTTTATGGACAATCGTAGTTGGCCATATGAAGAATATTTTATCCTCCTCACCATCACCACCGACTTTCAATTCAGTCTGGTAAAATGGCAGTAGCTCACCCTCTCTCGTCACCTGATAATGTGTAAATTAGGAAAATTGATAAATCTGAGAAGCCGGGGGAGGAATATATTAGCATAAATCAATGAATTGCCAGGGAGAGGTGGAAAAAAAAATTCACCAAGTACCTTTCGCTTTATCATCTGTGCACGAACGTGTGCCTCTATGATGTGGCTCTTTCTCATGTCCCCGACTCGGAACATTAGGCATGGCTGGCCGTCTCTTTGACAAATCACCGCATTACGGGAGAATAAGAGGGTCTGGGTACGTTTTTTTGGACGCGATAACTTAGCGAATACAATCCCAACCATGAATGCTTGTAGAATAACTCCGGTCATTGATTGAATGCACATTATAAAAATGGCCTCTGGGCACTCTGTAGTTGTGTGCTTTGATCCATACCTGAAGGAACAAGACAAGAGGTAAACTTTCACATAAATGTACTCAGTGGAATGTTTAAAATTAAATTTTTTCTACCGAAGGAAATTGGAACATCATTGAAATAGCGCGAGCTCCATGTCGTAACCGTTTTTTCAACGGTATTTCATTCATTAAGGGTTAATTGAAATATGCAAGAAACTTTATTGAAATTTCAGATAACTTTAATATACTTCTAAGTGACGGAAGTAATAAACTCGATTCCATTGCCACGGGAAAAAAATATTTTCAATTGGGGAAAATAATTGCAATATAAAAATAGTTTTCACACTGGACTTCAGACCAATTTACATGAAATGAACCATTTTCATATCTATCTAATGAGATTTGTGGTGTACATTTTTGCATTAAATTTCTCATTCTGATTAAAATGGGCTATTCTTAAGTTTTCTTCTACTATTAATTTCGATTGTTTCCCACGAAAACCCCTCAATTGCTCATTACAAAATTAAAAATCACTGGATTTAATCAAAATTCAATTTTCGCACAAACCATATGAAGTCTGCTTTAGGAAAATATCCGACTTATGAGTCAAAGAATTTTACATTGTCATTGTGCAATTTTCAGATAACTAAATTCAGATATTACATCCTCCATATTAAAACAAGCTACAGTCACTGCTTTCCTTATACGTTAATCTGTTTCATAGACTGTCTAGAATTAACTCGTCCCCTCGGGGAAACTGTAAATTCCAAAATAACTTTATGCCATAGAATTTATTGTAATAGTGTTTGGCTCATGAAGGATCAATAAAAAATTATGAGAAATGTTGTTAGACTTTCAGGAAGCTCCAGAGGTTTTTTTAAGTCGCGGAAGTAGCAAATTTTATTTCAGTTTCAAAGGGACAAAATTTATCCTCACTTTCCAACATTCTTGAAATGTATAAGAACAACTTCAAACGATTCACGAAGGCAATTTAAACTAAATTACGAATTTTCATATTTGCCCAATAGCGTTAACGGTACGTTGAGAAACCAAAATTGCGTTTGCCAAGTAAATCTATTAATTACAAGAAAATTCAGATGTTACAAATGCAAATGTGCCAATTAAAATTAGTTGCCAAGTTTTTTTGTGTCAGTGTACATGAATCCCGCGGCTAAGGAATCGTAATGGTTTTGATATAAAAAATTATAATCCAGTGAAGAGTGCATGAGTGAAATCTCATTAACAAACACTTGTTCCAATGGAATCTCACTTATTACAGATGAATCAAAAAAGGTGATAAAACTTTATAATATTTCTTACAACCTTAATTGGCTTCTAATTGACAAAAGTAATGAATTTTGGTTTTCAGTTTCAAAACTACAAAATTTATCTACAATTTGGAAATATCCTTGGTACATCAAACAAGCAATTTCAAACGAGACCTCACTTTAAACGAAATTACAATTTTCGTATTTACCCAATAGTGTGTTGAGTCTCGACTGAGAATAAAAAACAACTGGTAAAGCCATGTATATCCTCCACGCAGGGGGTGAAAGTTTTGTTGACGTCAGTGAAATTTCGGGGATCCAGATCACCGTGGGCGTACGCTATAAGCCACCAGACAATTGCAAACCCCAACCACGATAGTAAAAAGTTCATCGAGAATACCAGCAGTGTCCAGCGCCATTGAGCATCCACCAATGTCGTAAAAATGTCCTGATAGGAAGGGCCAATGGGAAAAAAAAGAAAATTAGAAATCGACAGGTCAGTGGTTTGTGCGAGGAGCTGACAAAGGGAAGAGAAAAAAAATTGAGAAGAAATTATTAGAAACGTCTGGAGTTTACCTGGAGATATCGCCGACGTCTTTTAGCGACGTTTCCCTGGACAACGTTGCAGTCACCGTGCTTGAACACCACTCGTTTTCGCACTCGCCTAGAGCTAAATCTCGTCTGTCGATATCTGGAATATTTTTTTATCTCTTGAAAAAAAAAAGAAACTTGGGAAATGAGAAATTTATTGAGCACCAAGAGAAAATTCTTAGTTTGGAGGGAATGTTTGGAGTGCAAGTGATGTCATTGGGAGAAATTTATTTTTTATTTAGTTCGCATTAATTTTATAAAGAGAAAACTCATTATTTGATTGAATTTATTATTGTTGTAGCTTAGAAATTATATTTGAAAAACTGAATATTATTTGGTGATATTTATTCTAATTTGCAGGCAATGGCAAAGAATTATCGTCTTATTTATGAACCAGTATTTATTCATTAAAATAGGAGGTAATATTAACTCATTGTGCTTAAATTTGGGAAAGATTCAAATTTAAATGACGTAAAAACAATCTTTGAGATAATGATAAAGTTTAGATAAAATTTAATGCTAAAGAAATTGAAGTATTTCTCTCAATTGAAAAAAAATTGTTCGTCAACGCGATAAATACTCTCAATCTTTGAGAATTTTTTTCTCTCTCAATGACATGGCTCTTCACCGTTTACCTTACCAAGTTCTCAAACAGAAGGAATTTTAAATTCAAGAGATGTATTTTGCTCAGTGAAACCGTATTCCAAAACTGACACGAAGGCCAAGCATCAGGGGAATATCAAAGAGCTTCCATAAAAAACAGAAATAAAATCGATGTATTCATCCAAAATAATTTTTCAGCCTACACCCAAGGAAGTTGCCTTACTATTCCTGTCTCCGATACCGGTGTTCGTGTCAGGCGATTTGCCAGATTTTTCTCTCAAGGGGGAGGTGTAGCGAGGGCAAGAAAAGCCCTACGGCAGAGGTCGGTGTGGTCTCAAAAAATTCTCAAGTTTAAAGAGTCCTAGGTCAATGATACACATCGAATTCCCTCTTCCACTCCCACTACTACTGGACAATGACCCTCATTCTCCAATGAAAACTTCTTAAATACTTTTCTCCAAACAGTTTCTTTCCTTTGACATGCAGTACTACCAGAAGTTCTGGGAACTTCTGCGTCTCACGTATCCGTGACAAATCTACCTCAACTAGTGTAAAATTTATACTCCTCAAGATTTTGGCAAATGATCACTCCAACACACACGCACACACATACGCCAAATCAACTTTTATAAACTTCTTTGAACTCTACACATGTCCTTGAGTGTCTGGGACGTCTCTGTTCCAAAAATGTTCTTACCCTCATCAAGTCTGAATATTCCGGGATTATCAACATATTTTCATGCGGAATACAAACTCCCGGTGAAATATAAATAGATGGACTACACGATTCATTGTATGTAAACTACTCGGTAAATACCGAAACATCATTTCTGCTGTTTGAAAGCGCAATTGACGTTGAAATGTTTCATAAACCGTATTTTAAGCTTGTCTGTCACGAGAACCAATGGGTTTTCATTACGCCATCCGTGTCTGGGATCCTTGGATGTAATGCAAACCAGCTTCTGGCGTTGAATTTCAAGGTTCAACGTCTCGGGCTCTACATTTCCTCACTCAGAATTCCACCGAAAATCTACATTTTCACGTATGACGGAGAGAAATTCTAGTACCACGCACACACGTGACGACCCTGACACAATGACCTGTCTGCCAAGAATAGAATTGTAGATTACATAGTGATGTTTCAATGGAAGTTTTCAGTGTGTCACGCTGATAGTGATAGTGCTGATCGCAACGACAAGTAATAAAGAATAAATAAGCAACAGTGGAAATATAGGCCACACTGAGAAGAAACTTGGGGAATAGTTAAGCAGAAAACCGAAGCATATTTTAATGTTTGAAATGAAATTGTAAAGCGAAACATAATATTATGAAAAAATGTTTGAGAGAAATGTCATCCTTTGTCACTTGATAAATGTCTCCTGGACCAATAAATGGGATTTTTCAGGGCTCAATGTGGAAATGTATTATTTTTCTCACCAGTTTTCCCATTGGTCAATGGCTAAGGAATACAAGTTGAATTTTTTTTCGCAAGTGACGAAAAATTTCATTTTTTGTGCATGGAAAAAACATTAACAAATATTAATTCTTAATATGTCACGTTAGGTTCGATCAGGAGAACAAATAATATTATTTCTTAATTCTTCAATTTTGTTGATTGTGCAGGTATGGTTTTGTGATTTTCTGCTCCCCCAGGAAAAAAAAACAATTATGATTATAGAAATATTCAGAAATTAAGTGCATACATTGTTATATACATTCACTCCGTTATTAGGAATTTAACTTTGAATAAATTATATGGAGAAAAAAGCTACAGAAAAAGTGCTATGAAATCATTTAAAACTACACTATTTCTAGTCATTCTGATACACAGCTATGGGATCGCAGAATTCACAATTTTTCGTGTGATTTTTTCGAGTGTGGCCTGAAATTGATGTTTTCCAGGAAAATTCATTTCTCACTGGACGTTTTGTTATGTACTTATGTGGATATTTGACAAAAACATTTCGCTTCACTTTACGTCCTCCTATATTCCCTGCAATGTCTTAACCGTACAGGACGAATCGCATGAAAGTTAGTTATAGATATTAATTTTTTACTATGTATACGTTCGAAAATAAAATCAAAGGGAACGTTGCAATAAAGGCATGCTCAAGTTAAAATCCTCGAAAATATTAAATTTGGCTCTGAAAATTCTAATTGAGACTTGGAAACGTCTAAAGGTACTTCCGCAGTAGATTATACTTGTGAAAAATTTCGCAATATGCGAAAATATTGTCAAATATTTTCGTCAAATATTAAAAATTCGTCTTTTTTCAGAATTTGACGGGACACATAAAAAAAATGGGGTTGACAAAGTTCTTGAAATTTTAGAAATAATTTTTTGCAGTAACCAACGACAGATGGAGTAATTTTGATGTCTTTCGCATATTGCGAAATTTTTCACAAATATGTGCTGCTGTGGAAATACCTTAATTTAACACTTTCGAATGTTTTCGGTTTTGGATTTTAAAGAATGTCAATGTGGAATCCTTCCGTATTATCCTCGAACTGTTTAACTCGGTCAAATTGAAACTTCGAAACGTCTCAATTTAGGTCTGAAAAGTCTCAACCTGAGAATTTTGAGTCGCTCAATATAAGATCTAACCAACCTGAAATGTCTAATGAACGATTTTTGTGAGTAACCTCTGGACTAGCATTGAAGAGGCAAATGTAAACTCTCCAAAATTATAATGTTGTGCACTATCTAAAATTACATCAACACGTAGGCCAGTGTATTTGAAGCAACAAGAATTTGGGTCTTTTAAAATATCGTACTTGAGACACTCTTCACGCCAGGCAGCCTCTCCGGAGGTTGTGGCCTTGACCACCAGCATAGAGACTTGGGAAAAGGCACGACGGAGACCAGACAGTGTCATACCATCACCTAGATGAACCCGATGTACAGTGGTAGGAGTCTCAGTTGCATGTGACTGTTCCATTGTCATTTTATTAAAATCCCTCTCAGCACCTGCCAAACTCACTCTTAAAGCTCGCGAGTTCGCTGAACCTTCCTGTTTATTAGCACTGAGAAGATTTAATACCGTTTTCCGATTTATCGCTGCACCGAGAGCGTTTATACTCGCGGTCGATTGCCTCCAACCGATAATCAAGAGATTCAATCAAATAGATTGAATTTGTTATTCAGTATTGGAAAAATAATTTGGGATGATCGATAACTTGGCTCATCTGGGATATTGAGGTGTAACTGATTTTTGAGTGGCCCCCGGCGATCTTCATTGGGCACCTCGGTGGTAGCCGGGGGGGAAAGATCTAAGTGAGAGGAGTCAAGTTGAAAAAGAAAAGTGAGCTGTGGCCCCTGGGATAAATTTAGCAGCACGTTGCCTCCCTGTTTCGCGTTAACACCGAGTTAGTAAAGTTTGAAGATACGGTTGGGTTAGTTATTCTGTTTAAGGAAGAGCCAAAATTTAGAAGCAAGATGATGTAGCAATTCGCACTTAAATTTAATTATCATCTAGTGTTAATTTTATTTTCTTTTTGCATAGATTATAGTACTCTTTTTTTATGATTATGTCATTTCTCATGTCGTCTATTTCTGGAATTGAGGAAAAATTTCAGAGCCAAATATCACAACGTGTCCAGAGCCAGAGAAATATCCATACCAAACGTTTACACCACATTCGATGGGCTTTTCAGTTGTCACTCAAAATCTAAATGCGTGTCCAAAAGTCAATTGCCCATGATCTTCTCGCTCTTTTTACATCATTTTTATAATCAAAACTAGAGGATCAGTGGGAATCACCTTTCACTTATCGACCGACGCTCCTTGAGTCGGAGATACTCTCCTTTGTTAGCCACTTTATACTTTTATTTTATTTTTACGCCAATCAGTAATTATCAATGAAATTCTGTTGTACCATTGAGCGGCGGAAGGGAAACAGTTTGCATCGAATTCGGCCAATTAAGCGCGTACCCTAACGAACGGTATCTCATGCGACACTGGGACGCAACACGACCAATTCGGTTTTTGGCTGGGCATCGATGATTTCCTTCTGTGCGTGGCCAATCTGTGCGTCATCGGCAATTTGGCATGATTGGACGGCTTTATTTGTCCTATAAAGCTTTCAGGACCCCCCCCCCCCCCCGAAATTTTCAATAATCAACACCTAGTCGAGGGCTTTCCTAAAAAAAATCAATGAATATTTTGCAATTTTTTCCCTGTCAATTAGAGTTATTTCCGGTGGTTCATAATTCCCATCGATCAATTGTCGCGATTGGCCTTTGCGCACGGGAAGGGAAAAAAAATGGTTGCAATCAGCCAGAAATTGGGAACGAGATGATTCTATTTTTATTTAATACCCACGTAGTTTCGCAGAGAGGCATTGTAGAGGCGCCAGAATTTTGTGCGGATTTTCTCAAGATAAACTGTACCCGATATTTTCACTCCCCCTCTCTCTCTTGTTGGCATATCCAGAGAGTTGTACGCGGTGGTACACCGAGTGTGCATAGTCACCCTCTTTGAAGAGATATACCTACTCCACCTAGTGACACAGCACGTATATGCATTATCCAAGTTATGCATAAGAAGAAGGCAATGTTATCGTGAGTCCTGTCACAGTATCAGTCGACACTCGACCGGCCGATGTATGGGAATATTGCAGCGCGTAGCATTAAATAAACCAGATAAAATCCATGCACAAATGATTCTCTGGTAAACGCCAAAAATAATTCACCACCTTCTCCTCCAACTCCCTCGTATCTGCAAATATCTGATCCATTTTCACATTGCAAAACCATCGGAAGATGAGTGGAGTGGAAAAAAAAGTTCCCTTTTCACACTGAAGCTCTCATGTGACGCGGTACACACACTCCCTGAATAGGCTTCCCTGAATGTGACGCGAGGCTCACGGATTGCGGATAACGCAATACTCAATCGTTCCTATTACATTTATTTCGAGCGAGGGGGGGGAGGGGATTTTTACAGTTTTTTTTCTTGGTAATTAATGCTCTATTGTTTAATCGCAAGCGCCCATATGCTCTTCCTTTTTCTTTTATCTCGCACGGTTTTGCAGTTTGAGCGAACCGGAAAATTCAACGAGTGACAACACCGGTAATAACACTGATAAGCAAAGTGGACGGAACGTTCTGGTGACTATCGAGTAGAGAAACTAAATTGAGGTATGTGAAATGGAAAAAATATCCAATCAGTTTGAATCAAGGCTATGCAAACAGCTTTACCATTTTCAAAGTGGAACGTTGCAATTTTTTATCAAGCCATATTGGATTCCAGATTTTCCAAGTTTTTGCAATGATTTTATTATTTGTGTTTTGAGACACTGAATTTTATTTTTCGTATTGAATCAATGGGTGAACGTTCAGTGATATATAAAAATAGGAAATTCCACGCTGGAGAGCAATTATTTTCTGCAATTAAATCCTCCGGTAGAGATCAAAGCGCAAAGAATAGGGTTTCGATACTCACGGGAATAGGGTTTTTAGACTCGTGCAATTATATCACTTGTCTTCGGCTCGTGCTATACACCTCCCACGACCCCAAAACACTTTCCCGCTATCGTATCGAAATGTCTTATTTCTACTACTTTATGTTTCATTTGTAAATGTTGAAAGAAGAGGATCCGATTTTTTTTAATATAAAACGAAACATTAATTACTAATCGTGCTTTGAATGTCTCGTTTTTCTTTTAAATAAGTAATCAAATTAATGAAATCTATCGGAATCATTTCGAAGATATTGAAATCGGCTCCCTTAAATTGACATAAGTGGAATTTTGCCATGAATTTATGACTTTATATATCTATTTAAATGATTTCGGTGATTACGCATGGAAATTATTGTAAATTGTCTAAAATAAAAACCGAAATTTAAACGGCTTTTATTGGATTTGAATCCGGGCTGTCTGTGAACTAGGTTACACAATTAAATTCCAATCGCTGTGAGTCATCTACCTTTTTAAATAGATGATTATATGGACGTATGGGCTAATTTCTCCATCCTTCGCGTTACCTTGTAAAGGCACCGATTCAATTAAGCATTCTCAAGTAACGGGATACAGGGGAAAAAATTGTTCACTGAGTAGTCAAATGAAAATAAAAATTCGGCAATTCTTCGATTTATCGACAGCTATTATAATAAATTGCAAGCTCCATAGCAACAATTCTGTTTTTGAAAACTATTAATAGATGCTGCATTTATATCAAATATTTGATAACATTTATAATGTGATTGATATAAGAATAGGAGTGCACTTATGAAACGGTTAATTTGTAC
Organism: Psyttalia lounsburyi; assembly: GCA_030522865.1. NCBI lineage: Eukaryota > Metazoa > Arthropoda > Insecta > Hymenoptera > Braconidae > Psyttalia > Psyttalia lounsburyi. Next base: position 4,996 of record JAPYZN010001586.1, on the reverse strand, counting down.
TTGAAAAGCCAATACTATTGAGTGTTTCAATATTTACTTGTTGACTGTTGATACATAATTTGTTAGAAAGGAACTTAGACCATGAAAGAGCGAAATTATCGATAATTAGCTGTAACTTTTATAGCGGAAGCAATCAATCGCACCGCATATATACTGATTTAGATATTTTTATCTGTTATTTAAAAATTATGAGTCTCACGTGAGAATATTTAAAGGAGTGGAATAAATTTATGCGAGATAAATATTGTGCGATCATCCCAGGATGTGACGTAATTCTATCTACCGAAAAAACAATTGGCAATAAAAAACTATTTTTCCTCCAAAAAAATTGCTCTCCCTAGAAATCATTCAGGCTTTCAATTAACACAGTTTATCAGAAGAAAATATACAATTTATTTTGAAACTATCATGTTTTGAGTATATATGTTATTTAGAAATATTCACTTGATATAAATGTACCTTCATAAACTTCTCAGTAGAATTGATGTGTTTACGGGAATTATATCATTTTCTTGCATGACTTATTATTTCAACATTAATAGAAAAAATGTATTATCAAAAGTACATCTTAATTTGTATCAAGAAAGTAATCTCTGATACTGAGAAATAAAATTTAATTAAGAAATTTTATAGTTATCCGCAAAATAACAAGCAATTGGTTCACAGAAATTTAATGAATTGAATCAATTTTAATCAATTCAATGATAGCGCATTTGTGGGAATCGATTTAAGTCGATTTGGCTGGAGAGCGTAGATTCTGGTTACAACGAAACTATCTTCATCTTAGAACTCACTACAAAATTTGTCGTAGAAATTTTTTTTACTCTCAGTTGAAGAGAATATTTTTTTATGGTGAAATATTTTCTTATCGCCCATAATAAAATTAATGGAACATTAATTTAGCTCTATCGTCTGTCAATAATTGAATGTCGATGAAATCGAATAATTTTACCCGTTCCGTCGTTTCCGGCACTATTTAATTTCGTTAACGAACACTTGTACTGAATCATCAGATAACGAGTTTACCATTAAAAGTTATTCTACTGAATGTAAATCTCTGGAAACTTCTGAACACTCTGAATTTGAGATAATATTTTCATGTCAATATATGACCCATGAGTTACGTGATTCAAGATCTACTTATCAAAAAATTATCTGTCTATCAATGTATAGTAAAAAATTCTTCTTTGAAACGAAGAGGTTTTTGAAAAAAATTATTTTTCTTCTCAGTCGATATTTTCATAGATAACTGGATGATCTGTGAAAAATTGTAATTCGTACAAATTGAATAATGTAATCCGCTCCATCGATATATTTGGATATTCTAGATGAACACGTATGATAAATGACGTAATATAAATTTCTCTTACAATGCTCTCCTTAATATAATGATTTACCTGCTCAGCAGTGGACCTGTTTCACCATTAAAACTTATTCTACTGAATGTACGCCTCTGAAAACTCCCCAACACACTGAGTTTGTCTTTGCTCGAGTCCTTAGCCGTTGACGGCTGTTCACTCGTCTCCTCCCCCAGGTTGACAGCAACAGCAGTAGCTGGTACAGCTGAATTTACCAGTAGCTCAGCCCATGGTGTACCCGATCTCCGACTAGACACGTCGTCTTTCGTCTCCTCCACGTCACTCGGCATGACCAGGTGTGCCGAGATTAATTTGCTTTTCAATGAGCCCTGACGTCAATCAGTGCAATTGTCAGCAGCTGATTACGGGCCTGGGAAAATTGTGCGAGTTGAGTAAAGACGTACGACACTTGTTCATTGTTTTTTTGCCGTCCCCTGGTGCCACTGACAAGGGCAGAACCCAGTCTGAGTTCCATTAGAAAATACTAACTAATTCCTTATCATTTTAATTCCATTTATCAATGTCTCTTTGATCTCATGGATTCACTTCGACCAGGAATTCTCCTCACCCTCCCCTGACTGGTTCAATTCGAAGAATCGAATCGAGTGAATTGGCGGAGAATTCGATTGTGAATTTCACGTTCAACGATTGAACGTGAAAAGTTTTCTCCGACGTACTCTCCTCAAACTTATGCTCAAATGATCTTCAAACTATTCCGCAACCATGAATCTATGATTGCCACTGTCTCCAAAAAAATAATTTTTTCAACCGTCAGAACTTCTCCCCGCCACTGGCGCGATAAGCGAAACTATTTCAACGATTCACTATGAAACTAGACGAAAACTTCGTCTTTCGTTCAACCCACATACACACTTTTCATTAGAAAATTCACGGCCTGTAATTTTTTAATTTATCGATAACAGGCTCAACCACAGGTTTCTTTTATTAAAATAGCAAGTAAAATACAGTGGCACCATTTTCAGTGACAGTTGAAGCAATAATTACGGTCTCATAACGGTCTGGCCGATGAATTTACAATGAACTAAATTGAAAATTTCGACTAGGTGGTAGGAAAGCTGTCAGCACGATGGAACAACTTCTGAGATTGCGGGACAAACCCGGCATATGCGAAAATAATCTAACGCATTATAGCTAATACCCAACACCGGGTGGCCACACACCCACGTGCTGTTCGCGGCGATGAGGCAAACGAACACGCGCGATATAGCCCTCATAGTCCGTTGCGAGGGACACAGGTAGGGAGAGAGGGAGGTGGAGACCAGTCACCGACACATGTGTTTGAATATAAAGTCTTTGCAATGTTTTCCATAAATTTCGATGACTGGAATTATCGTCTGTACTTAATCGCTCTCGATTGGCTGGGATTTTTTTTCACTATTCGCCGTCACTGAGGAATATTCACGTTTTGCTGTACTGAATTATTGCGATATGGAGTGGAGCTTTGAGAGCATGAATAAAGACTGGGTTTGTGGGGAACGATAAACGTCAAATCCGGCATGCATTGTGATAAGAGTACATCGGCAAATATCCGTGGGAAATGACGAAAACGTGAATATGATAGATGATGGTTGTGACGGGTAGCGTTGCGGTGAGGGATCACGGGATTGGGGTTGAATGATTTGTTTGGGCTTTTAGTGATAGTTGCGAGGTGATTCTAAGTAATGCGGATTGAGTGATTAGTGGGGCGGGAGAGGGGGAGGGGTGGCGACAAAGACTTAGTGATCAGGGGAAACGGTTCAATTTACCAGCAAAGTGGCGGTTGCTCGACATCTGCTGGATTTTGAGGGGGAGTTAGAGTTGGAGATGGTAGGAGGACGACAGCAGGTGAGTGCTGGTCTGCCAGATTTTCTGTTTTAGCGGCAAGCGGTATTGTGGAGAGCGAATATTTTCCAGAATATTGGGAGGTGGACATGTGGAAATCCGTTATTCAATTGATGGTGATTATTTGTTGTGCCGATAATGGTGTTATACCGTTAAAGAGAAGAAAAGACATATCGCGAGAGAATAATTCAAACAGGGCTCAATATTCTTGATTTACAAACGAAGGGTAAGTTAGGTGAACTACTACGAACTATTGTGTTAAGAATAAGAAATTAAAAAGCCATCCGCATGGAAAAATGGGATTCGAAAATATATCTGAAATAGGGTCTTTTTGTGGCGAAATTTCATTTCACATAGACATGACTTTTATTCGGAATTTATCTTGTATGCGACCGGTGAGATATGTCTGAATACATATATTCAAAATATATCTCGGATAAAATTTATGTTAGAATTTATATAATTGATATATGTTTCTGGATATGTATTTTTTTCTTCGTGGATACTGCTCTATTACGAGAAAAAATTGCGTGTGCCAATTGACAATAAGACTAAAATTCTATATCAAATACACTGAAAGAAAAACAAATTTGCATACATATTTATTTTGGATAACCAAATGCCTGCAATTCTTATAGTAAAATTCAAGGCAACAATTCCTGTCGCTGTTCTGTGTGCAAATTTGAGGCGTCATCGGGTAAGTAAAGTCTTAATCTGCTGGATCAATCATCGTTACACGGATATTCCTGGAAATAAAGTGATTATTGAGTTCCAGACGAGTGCCGTTTTATTGATTTTTCAATTTTTGCTTATCACATACGGATGGTTTCGTAATACTACGATCTTTTTAAAATTCTTCTACTTTTGAATGCACGTTCAACATATCTCACGCACATGATAAATTTGTGACTTATAAAAATATCATTTTATTATTTCTCATTCTTTGACAATTTTAGATCAGACATCCATTAATTCTACGTTTGTATTGTCTCCTGATTCAAATCGAATCAGATGAACCGATAATCCTACATGAAGGTCGTTTGTAAGTAACCTTCTTACGAAGGGGAAACAGACGGAGTGAGAAATGAAGCCGTGAATTTAATCTCAACGAAGATATCACACCAAAGTAGTTTGTACCTCTAATCAAATCTTGGCTTCAAATGTCAAGTTTATTAATGCAGGACTCTTATGTTTCCCTATTCATCGATCTTTATTCTTTGCTAATGTCTAAGGTCCCTGGGCAAATATATCCTCTGATTTATGCTAGGCAATCCAAACAAAAACAGACACTTTCATCTGAGCTGATGTGACGATGAAGCTATTCGCTTGCGCATGAATCTGGATGCCAAGCACAATTGTGAATCATCCCGCGGGAGGAAAATATATTATGATTTCCTGAGGAAAACGCCAGATTATGATAAAATTTCATTTCGACACTTTTTTTTATGAATTCTTCTGAAAAGCGAAATGTAGAAAGTAGTTTTATTAAGAGGGTATTGTAGCTTAATAAATTAAAAACTGCACTGAATAGTCGTCAAACAATATAATATTTAATTTAATAGTGTGGAGAAAAATTTTGGGAAAAGAATTGACTGGGGGCATAAATTAGCTGGGGACAAAAAGGGCCTTGCGAGGCCCGAGGCCTGCAAGTCGTCCCATGTGTTCCAGAGAGGACCAAAAGCCCTGGCGACGTTCGCTGAAGAATGTACAAAGAAATGCCGAATATAGTTTGACGACTGGCTTTATTAAGAGGGTATTTTAGCTTGGTAAAATGAAAACTGTACTGAATAGTCCCC
>JAPYZN010001585.1:0-15572 GCA_030522865.1 Psyttalia lounsburyi | reverse complement strand
AACAGTTGGAAAAAATTGATTACCCAGTGCCGTTGATTTTGAAATTTTCTGGAATTCTCTAATGATGATGAAAAAAAATTTTGAAATCACCCGATCAAGAGAACCAGCTCGCAGTAATTTAATTTTGCAATTGAGTGATTCTTACTTAATTGGGTAAATGGGGACATGTGACAGCGGTCTTTCTTCACTTTTTAATCAATTATATTTACAATTTAAATTCTTTATATTTTAGGTCACCGAGGGTATTAGCGAGAGAGACATATTTTCATCGTCGGAAATTGTTTTAATGAGTAAAAAGGCAGTTACGTGTTTCGATGTGGTATTCATTAGTATTTTTCATTCCCGTCTCTATGCAATTCAAATTGAATAAAATTCCCGAGGATAGACTTGGCTTTAATATTCATCAAAACAGCTTTTTAGAGGGTAGAACGTTCAGTGGGAATTTGTTACTTCTCTCGTGGATAAAATTTTATTACATTCCTAAAATTTTATAGGGGAGGCACTTCACTCACTCTCATGAAGGCGTGTATTTTTTTTGTATGAAAACGAATTATATGAGAGGAAAATATTAGAGAAGTTATTCGAATGATAAACATCAAAGAGAATTCCTTCTCGCGGCCCAACTGATTGTCACAATTTAGAAAAATTGCAGTAATTATCAATCGAATAAAAAAATGTGAGCGAATATTTTCCGTAGTTTCAGAAATTCTCCAGGAAAAAGTCGCCTAAAATTTTCCCCCCCAAAATCACCAGCTCCCCAGAGAATCCCAAAATTCTGAAAAAATTCTCAGTCTCAAAATTATTTATCCTTCCTCTTGCCAGCAACAAAACCTGCAGGATCAACTTTACTTAATACCCCCAACACCTTGTCCGTTCCAAAAATGTCAATAATCCACTTGACTCTTCCCCTACCCGGAGAAGCCACTTCCCCAGCAAAATATCTCCAACTTCAGGCCCTAAACATCAATTCCCGCAGGTGTATTGCCTTGTTTTGCCAATGGCATCTTGTACAACGTGTTTTTTAATCTCTTATCTCCTCTCCTCATTTTTTCCCCAACGAAAAAAAACTAAAAGGAGGGGCGAGAGGGAGAGAGAGAGAGAGAGGCCAATGGGATAGACGGTTGGGCCTTTAAAAGGTGAGGGGAGGAGAGGTAGAAAAATGAGACAAGAATCTCCCCAGCTGGCCAGATATTCCTTGTCGTGTGCGGCTGTTTAACTTCGGTCAATGTCTTCTCCTTTCTTCCATCTTTTTCGCACCCCTCCCTCGGGTAGAGTCGCGACTCCGCGACTTGCCCCTCACCCTCCCTCCGATTCCCCACGACTCGTTCGATGCTACCTTATTCTCTCTGTCCCCTGCCCCGCGAGCATTTCTTCCTCCTCCTCCTCCTCCTCCTCGTCCCCTTTTTCTTGTTTTATTATTTTTGCACATCTCGTTTTTTCTCACTCTATCGCCCATTCGACGACTCGTCTCCCCCTCTCGCATGCCCATTGCATACGGGGAACACATACCCTGGGATCTCTTTCAGTACAACATCAACTGTGGATGTGTTGGGAACTTACGGTGTAACGACACTGTCGCCACCACGTCGCCAGGATAAACATGAGATATTTTTGTTTAATTTTTTTTCTTTTTTTAACGACTTTCGGGACTTTCTTTGGTGAGTGATCTTGGGGGAGGGGTGGACTAGTCGCGAGGGAATTGTTTGGAAAAAATCAGGAGGGACGGGGATGCCTGGATTTTTTTGGTGAATTCAGGAGTGAAGTGGATACTTTTTTATGTGTTTTGGGAGGGGAATTCAGGAGTGAAGTGGAACATCTGGAACTTTTGGCCTCGCTGGCGGGGGGGAATTCAGGAGTGAAGTGGGGGCTTTCACGTTTTCCCTAGGGGATTCAGGAGTGAAGTGGGGTCTTGGCGACTAGAATTTGGGATGAATTCAGGAGTGAAGTGGCTAATTGGGAAGTTTTGCTTTTTTTTTAGAGACGGAGCGTTTGGCCTCGTTGGGTGGGTAAATTCAGGAGTGAAGTGGGACCTTGGCGATTAGAATTGGGGAGGAATTCAGGAGTGAAGTGGCTAATTGGGAAGATTTGTTTTTTAGAGACAGAACTTTTGGCTTCGCTGGGTGGGTAAATTCAGGAGTGAAGTGGGACCTTGGCGATTAGAATTTGGGGGGAATTCAGGAGTGAAGTGGGACCTTGGCGATTAGAATTTGGGAGGAATTCAGGAGTGAAGTGGCCAATTAGGAAGTTTTGCTTTTTTAGAAACGGAACTTTTGGCCTCTGGGGGGGGGGATTCAGGAGTGAAGTGGGACCTTTGTGACTAGGATTTGGGAGGAATTCAGGAGTAAAGTGGCTAATTGGGTAGTTTTGCTGTTTTTAGAGACGGTCTGGGAGGAAGTGGAGACTTCAGGCTTAGACTGAAGGGGAAATTCAGGATTTGGGAGCAATTTTTGGACTTATTGGGTTATTATTTGTAACAATAATATTACAAGTGAAGAGATCGACGTCAGAAGAATATTTTTTAAGGAGATTTTAAGGACTTATTTTATTCCTACATTTTTTTATTTTAAATGCCTTGGAAATTGAACAGGTGAAAAAAATATCGAGATCTTCTTCATGAGGAATTTAATCAACAGCAGAAAAATCTAATTTATATATTCTTGAAAAACTCGATTTCAGGGTAATAGAGCCATGAATAAAACAATAAGTTGAATTAATTACTTGAGGTTTGTAATTGATTTGTACTTTTTATCGGAATTACCTGGGGATATGGACACGAGTTCTGATGATCGTTAATGATTCATCGATTCATTGAGTTGTCTGGGATTTTTGATTATTCCAAAACCCGCAATTTTGTTTTCTTTATTTTTCCGCTGAAGATGTGAGGAAAGAGGGGATGATATTCATGAGCTATTTTTTTTTCTTCTTTGTCTGGAGTTCTGATGGGAGGGGGAAGGGTGGATTCATTGATGTTTTCAGGATTAAATATTGAAGACGGCAGGGTATTTTTAGACGGGAGATCCCCACGAATTTTCCATTGTTGTGGGGGAGAACAAATGGGGAGATAATATTGGAATATTTAATTTAATTTTCGAGAGGATATTGGACGTCAGATGAAGATTTTTACATTTAATCTTTTGAAATTGTTCAATGAACCCTTGAGATTATTTTAAAATTACCTAGTCCATTGTTTTGGGATTTTATAGATTGTCAATAATTGTTTATCCCCGGCCACTCGATGCATTATTTATTAAATCATTTTTTTTGTTGTTACAGAGTGCAATAAAGTTAGCTGGTAAAAATAATCTGAAGAAGCTACACTCGCTTCTGACAATAGAGGAAAAACCAAAAGTGGATACCGGTCAGAATAATCGTCACAACGATCATCACATTAAGAATCACTTCAAGCACAACCATTACACCCATAATTCCATACTGACACCCTCTACGCTCAATCAGGTATGACAAAAATTGAATAAATATTGTCTATATAAAAAAAATAAGACCTCAAAAGAAAAAATTAAAAAAAATTGTCTGAATTTTATTTTCTAATCAGGCCTGATGATTTTTTCTAATTTATTTACTCAATTCAAAAGATTTTGAAGAATAGATGCAAATCAATGCAGAGAAATGATTAATCCAGATTATTTTGTAAGAATAGAGAGGAGAGGACGAATAGACTGAGGGCGGAATTAATGAAAATAATTTTTAATTAATTTTTCTTCCAGGGCCTCGATGCAGGAACGAGTGACGACAGCGGGAGAGCGTCGGAACAACTGCATGGCCCTGGCATCCCTCGGGATAGCCAGGACGCTGACAGTTCCAGGGACCACCTTAGTGATGTATGTTAATAGATAATGAAAGAATAACTATTTAATTAATGGCGGGCAATTTATCTCTCACGATTAATTATTGTCTCCTGATTGGATTAATATTTCGGAATGTTTTACTGTAATAAATTTGTTTCATCCACAGGCCAGCAGCCACTGCAGCTCGGGCAAAGGTTATATCGTAAGTATTTAATTGCTGAAGTGATTGAATAGTCTCGAATACAGATAATTTTTAATTATTAATTAATCGTTTTTTGCTTTTCTTTCTTTTTTCTAGTGTGATAGTGAAGGGGAAGACGATAAGGTGCGTTCAATAGTGTTATTATTTTTTAAATTCCATTTGTGGAAACAATTGGATTTTTTATTTCACATTATTAACTGGAGAAAATTTTTGAAATATTATTTCCCAATGGTTTTTTGTTGTGAAATAGCTAGTGACCTGGGAAAATAACCATTTTAAAAAATATTGAATCTTTCTTATTTTCTTATTATTTTCCCAATTAATTGAAAGGAAAATGTCAATTTTTTTGGGCAGAATTTAATTTAAAAAAAAGCTTAACAAGAAATCATTAAGATTATTGTCCAAATACGTAAAAGAAATGATTGGCAATTATTTTTCAATTTTCTTTAATTAAAGAAAAGTTGATAAATAAAAAAATGGAGATTGATTGAATATTAATATTTTCAGGGCTCAGATGCAGAATCGATTCTCTTTGAATCTTCTACCCCACCTCTTCCACGTAAATGTAAGTAAATGGATTTATCCGTCGTCGGTGCTCATTAAAATCCCTCCCCTGGAAATTCGTTAAGACGTAATTAGATGAACTAATTGATTAAATTACTTTTTCGGTAGACGAGTTGCCATCATCATCGCCACACGTATTACCACCGGCAAATGGTGCTGGTGGAACGCCTCCGGATACTGGGGGACAAATTTCAAATCCAGCAACGGATGCACCAGCACCAATACCCCCACCTGTGCCTGCCTCAGCACCAGTACCAACGGCGCCGAGTCCACCAAGTCCCACATTGCCACCACACATATCCCAACCACCCGTGAGTTTATATAAATAGAGTATAATTAAATAATTAACCACAGAATAATCCCCCCAGTGAGCAATTTTATGGGAAAAAATTGACTTTTTTGCGAAGAAAAAAATTGACTTCATCAATTATTTTATGACTCTTGTTTCGAAATCACTTCATTAGCGAAGAAATCAATTAAATTGAGAAACTATTGATTTCTCTGGAGGCCATAAAAATCATTAATTACTTCAATAAAGCCCGATATCCCCAAAACAATAATTAAACCCGCTTCGTAGAGTCACCAGTTCCATTCACATAAATAAATCCCTAAAAACAAATAAACAATTATTTTCTTACCTTGTAGATGACTAGTCCGCTAGCAGCGAATCCTCGTGCAATAGCTCCCCAGCAGCGTCCAGCATCACCAGCCCATCCACCGCCATCACTGCCCCAGCAGCCACACACAACAATACCAGCTCTACATCCCCCAAATGTACCACTGGTATCGTCGAGTCACAATACAACTAGTCCAGCAGTTGCCAGTCTCGGTGTAACCCCAGCGGCTCCATCAAATGGAGCAGCTACCACCAGCTATCCACCCTCATTGCCAATGGCTGCCTATCCGCAGACTCAGCCCTCCTATCCACCTCTCTACACTCCCTATGCCTCGTTGAATCACAGCCCCTACTTGTCACCCGCTGTACCATCGCCATCACATTCTGCCTCATCGAGAGCTGATGTTGTAAGTGGACTCGATTTTCTGTACAAACAAATAATCACCAAAGATGAATGAACAAATTTGTTGTCTCACTCCTCGACATTCAGCGGTTAATTAACAATTGCAATAAATTTATAACATTCACAGAGAAGCAGTAGAGCATCCCCCCACACAAATAGCATAGCAAAAGCCCCATTAGGAAACAACGTTACGAATCACAACAGCTCGACACCTCTCTCAGCAGCAACAACGACGTGCGTGTCAACGATAACAAATACAGTTACCACAGCTAATACAATAGCACACAGGGACATTGTCACGTGTAGTCTTGCTGGACGTATCAACAATAATAATTCGCCTAGGGGCCACAGTCCCAATCGCGAGCGTGACAGTTACAGGTAACAATCATTATCATCTCTGGCTTATACCATTTATTCTTATCTTTGACTAATTGACATTTTTTTTTTATTCTTTTCCGTTTGTATGGCATTCATGTGCAGCAGTAACGTGAGCACGCTGAGCAGAGGGAGTATAACGCCAGTCAGTGTGCCAAACACATCGTCCCCAGCCAATTCTAGTCTACCCGCTTATTCAAAGGCTCAAGGATGGATCAGGTGATTTTTTTGATCTCGTGATTTTCGGCAGTTGGAATTTGTTTATTATCGGGAAAATTAATGGGTTTTGAGAAAAATGTCAGAAGGCATTTTTGTAGATAAGAAAATTTCCCAGAAAATTCGGCTTATGACATTTTTTTGTAAACCTCTTACTCTCGGTGATATTGAGGAAGTTGTATGGAATGTTCACGTGGTTTTTTATCAAAGCAAAAAAAAAATGGTTAATCAATTTTGTACATATCTAAAAAATTACTGGAGTTAGAGGAAAATGTCAGAAGACTGTTTTTGGAGAGAATTTGATGAACTACGAGATATATTTTGGAATATTTTTCAATAAATCCACTAGGTCCAGAGATATTTAGATCTTAAACTTGGAGTTATCTCATTGAAGGGAGAAATCCGTTGTTAATACTGTTGTCATCCTTTTGTTTCAGTAGTAGCACAAGTTCTCAATTGTCACCAGCGACTGGTACATCAGTGCCAAGGCCAACGCCCCCACCTCCCTCAGCAGCCCTCGGAATGCACAATTTTCCACCGCCAATGTTTGCAGCTCCTTTGCCACCCCCAGTATCAAGCTCCAGTCCTCACACTTCGTTGCCTTCATTACCACCACCCACCACGAATCCCAATCCTTTCTCGGCTGAGTCACTCTTCCAAACAAGTGAGTTTGCGATTCAATCTCAGACATTTATCGATCTATTTTGCTACCTAATTTTTTCATCACAACATAATCATCAAGTTTTCAGAATTGATTAGAGAATTTGAAAGTCGTTATTTCCTCGATATCTCGAGAACCGTTGTCTCCACCGAATAATGTCCAAAGATTTTTTTCCCGAGAAATTTGATTCTCTTCAAAAAAGACCTCTAGACATTTTTCGATAGAACTCTTTGTTCTCGGGATATTCATCAAAATATGACTGATGACACGATGAGTTCTGATGGGAATAATGCCATTGTTAAAATTGTTTTAAATTGTTTAAAAAAATACTAACGTCAAAATTATTAAGGGGTGACCCATGTCACAGGTCAAACGGATCTCCTGAGACGAGAGTTGGATAATCGGTTTCTAGCCTCGTCCCAAGACAGAAACGTTGCAGTGAGTAATTTAGGGCCTCCACCTTATCTAAGAACAGAGATGCATCATCATCAGCATCAGCACACACACGTGCATCAGCATACAACACCTCTGCTGCCTCCACCAACTGCGACGACGTTATTTCCACCCCCAATCGTTAGTATCATCATTAAACGATTAAAGTACTAGTGAAAAAGACTGAAGTAAAGTAAGTTAATCAACTAAATATTGAACAGTTTAAGGACATTCCGAAGCTGGGAAGTGTTGATTCGCCATTTTTTCGTGGCAATCTCAACCTCTCGAGTTATCCAGGATTCAATGCGGGCCTCTTGCATCCTGGAATGGGTCCATCTACACCATTTGTGCCGCCTAATCACTTGACATCGTATGCACCTAAAGTAAGTCAGCCAATTCTGTCCTCCAATGATTTATTATTTTTTCATTCTCGAATGAAATTCAATACGAAATCCCATTTTCCTCTGCTCTCCGTTACCTCCAAATGAATATACGCTTGAAATTTCTATGAGTTCTCCAAAAAGGCCAGAATAAATGATTGATCAGCGTCTGGGCCACTCGACAATAAAGTAATAAACCAGTGGCTCATGTCTCGTGTATTAAAAAAAAATATATCATTGATTGTTCAGAAGACTGGAAAGTGGAACGCAATGCACGTGAGAATAGCCTGGGAGATATACCATCACCAGCAGAAGCAACAGGCTGAGGCAAAGGCTGGTGGTGTTGTGGCAACGAAGACGGAATTGCTGAGGCCACCAGGCCACCTGTACCCAGGTGGTCCACCAGGTGGTTTGGGGCTGGGTGGGCCCTCGCTGGCGCCTCCATTCTCCTCAAATATACCACCCAATCATCCTGGAGCACCACCACCACCTCCTCACCCCGTGGGTTTTCTCTCCACGTCTGCGTCGCATTTAGGTACTGGGATGTCACCTTTTGGGAGATATCCAGCCTCCTACGGCGGTGGAAATCCGAATTTCCCAACGTTATCAGCATTTCCACCCACCAGAGACATGTCCCAGCTGAGTGGACTGACGTCAGCTGTTCATGATCCTTGGAGGGGCCTTCAGCGAGCGACTCCCGGCTTTCCACCCACAACTGTCTCCTGGACATTGAAGTCCGAACCACCGGCGATTGATCGTCGCGCCGAGCTCGAGGAGCGCGAACGTGAACGGGAGCGTCAGCGCCGGGAGCGGGAGGAGCTTGAGCGCCAGCGTCGCGAGCGTGAGCGTGAACGGGAGGAGCACGAGCGTCAGCGTCGGGAGCGCGAGGAGCTTGAGCGTCAGCGGCGCGAACGGGAGCGCGAGGAGCAGAGGGAGCGGGAACGTCGAGAGCGGGAGAAGGAGGAGAAGAGGAAGCAGCAGGAGGCGGCTGAGCGTGAGCGAGAGCGACGGGACAAGGAGAGGAGGGAATTGGAGAGACGGGAGATGGAGCGCGAGAGACTGATGCACCAGAATCGTCAGCATGCAATGATGGGACGGGACAGATCACCCCTGAGAAATGGAACGATGGATCCAAGTGAGGTGAGGGTGAAGGAGGAGCCCAGAAGTAAGGATGACGATGTTGTTATGCTGTCGAGGGGGCCAAGTGTGCCGGGGCCGGGTCTAGCTCAGGGGCCAAGTCCCATTCCCGATCCCAGGTATCATCATCCACATCATGCCTACTTGGCCAGGCATCCCCACAGCATTCCCCATGGAATGTCTAGGACTATGATGCCTCTCGGCCATCCTATGCAGCACTTCCAACCACCACCACCACCTCCACCTGCCTCGGGACCTGGCCAACCACCTGGACCCTGGACACCCGATCCCTTCAGGGATCCCTACAGGTACGATGCCCTCCAGCAGCTTAGGTACAATCCTCTCATGGCGGCTGCTGCGTTCAGGGCCGAGGAGGAGGAAAGGGCCAAAATTTATGCTGGGTACAATCAGAATGTCGCCGCTCTCAGGGGCAAGGATCCTAGTCCTGGACCTCTCAGCAATCTCCATATGCATCATCGGGCTGGACCTGGACCGGGGAGTGCCGCGAGACCGGTCGATGGTATTATTCATGATGGGATGCATAAGAAGGAGGACTCCTCGCAGTCGCGATGATAAGGGGGTGGTAAAGACGTTTTGATTGGTGGGGAATTTAAAAAGTTGCATTTCTTTCAAACGGATATCCCTTTTTTGGGACTAGGGCGCGGAGAAATCGGAGTTTTACCTTCACGGAATAAACCCGGAGAGGTAAAACGTTTTTTTCTCTGCCGCTGATTCCCAGGGTTTGGGAATTTCTGGAATTCAGGGGTGGGGGCTGCGGATTTTTTTTCCCCCTCTGATTTTCAGGGGATTTATGAAATATTTGGATACAAGGAATTTTTTAGAGAAAGAGGGGGGAGACCGGGGGACGGGGGATTGGCAGAGATTTTTAGCTTTTTATATTCCACTGAGAATCAAAACTAGTTTAAAAGAAATTTTGTAAATAGTCGGCGGGGGCGAATGGAGAGTCGAGGGGTCTTTCTGTCTAGAGATATATTGCAATGAGATTGTTTTGGGGAATTCGAGGAGGGATTCAAGGGGATCAGGGGGATCTGACTGTCTATAGAACTATTATATATACAATTTATTATTACGGTTATTAAGTAACGAGTAACGTTAATATCGTGTGTAATATTACGGATTACTGTAGGGATGAGTGAGAGAGGGAATACGTAAATTGAATTGTTTTTTTTTTCTTCTTTTTTGAGAGGGTGAATGGCTAGGCTCCCGTTTAATGGATCTCTAGCGTTGAAGAGTGATCGAGGGGATTTTTTTTTTTTTTTCGAGGAAAACCACAAATTATTTAATTATTTATTTATTGTCGAATCGTGCGGGTGGATGAATCTCTGTTGGCGTCGAGGGTTCAGACTTTAATTTAATTGATGTAATATACAGAGGAAGTATATAAATTTTAGTTTTAATTTTCTTTTTTTAATCAGTTCAGTTTTATTTTCTTTCTTTATCGATTGAAGGCGGGGAGTTCTCCAATGTTTTTAGGGATTTCCATTTTTAATTTTTGATTTTTATGGGGGACACTTGAATTTTTCCTGTGATAAAACATTTTTGAGATGATTTGGAGGGATTCCTTTGGGGAGATTTTAATTCTTTAGTTGAGATTTCAGGATTTTCAAGGAATTTTTTTTCTTTCAAAAAAAAATAAGCGAATACTCCGTTTCCCGTACGTGAAATTAGGTTCGATGGTTAGTCAAACTTTTGAGTCTCCTCAATTGCCCTCACTTTTATTAATTTATTAATAAACAACAATCGTGTCCTCGATTAAATAACAATTAATCTCTTCCTTTAGAGCGAAAAAAAAAAATTGGTTTCAAGAACTGAATCAGAACCAATTGTTTAATTTCGATTAATTTTAATTAACGTGACATTGGCAGGTGCCAAAAAATCGCGCAAATTCATAGGAAAAAGAGAAATCGACAAAGCGAGGAATTACTATTAATTTTTTTTTATCTAAAAAAAAACAATTAGACAAAAGTGAATAAACGAGTGAAGAAACGAATGCCATTGTGGAATGAAATGAACTAAAGTGACGAAAAATCTTTTAATTAGGGATTTTTGCAATTCATTAACAAAATGAAAATAAATTGCTAGCCCCCCTTCTCCTCCTCATGACCATTTAATTGATTTATTCACATTATAAAAGTGACTGTGAAATTGTATATTAAATAATTATATAAAAATCTAGCGAATATATAAAGGCTAAAAAACAGATTGTAGATATTTTTCATCAATGAAGATTTAAAAAAAAAAAAACAAGTAATTACAGCGATAAATTGAATGGAGACAACCCAAGAGGAATTAAAAGGGAAGAGAAATTATGAAAATTAAAAGTGATGATGCAATGGACATTTTTTTTGTTTTTGTAGATAAAAAAAAACGAGTATAATGGAAAGTTTTGTGTGAATAGAGTTCTTTTCTAAAAGAGAATGAAAACAAAAAAATGCAAAAATTGATTCTTTGTAAAAGGATCCAATAATCAATAGTTTCTATCAAAGTACCAACTTGTCGAAAAATGAAAGTGTTTGTTTATTTTTATCCCACACATTGTACAGTATTTAATTAATGAATGATTTATTTCCACGACATTTGCATAAAAATGCCATTGGTAATTTTTATTTCCATTTATTTATCAGTTTTCCTTATTAAAAATATGATATTAGTGGTAAATCATTCTCACTTCGTCGGCTTTTATTTTATTGTGATAATCGATTTGGATATTTGAGGAAATTTTTATTGATTGAAGAGTTTATTTACTAATTATGACGAATTTCTGGTGTTGACGTGAGAGTAGTTGAAATTTTTTTGCTATCGTTTTGTTGGCAATTATGCAATTACCTCAATAACGAGTGATTTAAGAAGATTCTCGTGACATTCCCCCTAATCAACCCCAAACGATCCAGGACTTGATTAAAAAAAAATTCAACGCACCCTTCAAACTCTAAAAAAAATTTTAACCTCACTTCTCATGGATGTCCCCAAAGATCGAAGGAAAGTTGACCTTGAATCCTCAAAACTGGAGCTACGACCTCATAAATTAATTTTCTGCAAAATATTCCCTGATCTAGAGCCGATACAAACATCTCCATAGAAATCCTACCTAAATTGAAAATCTCCACATCCTCCAATCGAAACACTTTCCCCAATGCGCCACCAACTGTCCCATAACTTCCTGGCTCGGCGGCGGAACGATCATTTACACCGAAAAAAAAAAAAACAAACTGATTAAATTTATCGTGAGCTACTGGAGCTGGATCTGGTGTATCTCCGATGCCTGTGACGCGAGTTATTGGCAGGACTTCTGGACCTGGACCTCTGCCTGCGTCTGGGTGGTCTAGGACTCCTGCGACGATTCATGGGAGGTGAACGTCGACGATACCGAGGTGGTGAGTTCCTCCTGTTGCCTCCCCACCTCATGGGTCCACCCCTGCCCATTCCCGGGGACATTCGCCTCATGGGCATGGGTCTAGGTTTGGGCAGAAGGACTGGCGCAGCTGTAATCTCCTGTCCATCAATCTGGCCGCCGTCCATGTGCTTCATAGCATTCTCAGCCTCATCAGCTGTTTCAAACTCAACATAAGCAAAGCCCCTGCCATGATTTGGATGCATCTTGTCCACCGCAAAGTCCACCATTTTAATCTGGCCATAAGTCGAAAATATCTCGACAATGTGATCCTTTGTGACGTTCCGGGTCAAGTGACCGATGTGAATCTTCGTGGGGCGAGGAATTGGGGAACGCTCGCGACGCTTTCGTCGAGGAGACACTGATCGTCGAGGGGATGGAGATCTGGATCTCCCCTTGGGCTTTGGCTTATCCACCGCTGAATCATTCTTCTTCTTGTCTTTATTCCTGTCTCGTTCTCTCTCCCTCTCCCTCTCTCGATCCTTCTCCCTCTCTCTTTCCCTCTCCCTTTCCTTGTTGTCGTGCCTCCTGGAGCCGTCGACACTCTTGCTACGACTGCGTTTACGATTTCTGTCCCTGGAGCTTCCCGACGAACTTCCAGAGCTGCTCGATGAGCTGCTGGACGAAGAGCTGGAGCGAGAACTGCTACCACTACTTGAACTTGATGATCCTGAACTGCTGTCTGATGAACTGACAGAACAACAACAATTATTTATTCGTTAAAAAATGTTTTCTCCCAAATTGACACTCATGATTGGTTTTTCATTCTGTTTTCGGTAAATTCCGTCAAATCTACTGGAGATACGGAATTTTTTGTTATTATCATTTTTCTAGAGCACAATCAGAGCTACAAAAAAGTTATTATGACTTTTTCTTCTATTTCACTTCCATTTCCATATATCCTCCATACTGTCCTCTAGTCCCCACCAAATTGAATTCAACAACAGGAATTATTATTGCCATTTACCTGCTTCCACTGCTCGAAGATGATGCAGCTCGTTTCTTCCTATCCTTTTCGCGTGCCTTATCGCGCTTGGTGTCCTTATCAGTCGCCTCAGAGTCGCTTTTCCCATTGCTGTCCTTACGACTCCTAGCCCTGACGACAAATAATCAGGCCACAAATAAAACCTCCCCCAATAATTCCCTCCCAGAAATGAATTCTCACTCAAATAAACGTCTAAAAATACTCACATGATTGATTCCAAGGATTATTGTGCCTTAATTTCAGTCAAACCCCAGCAAAACTCTAGGGGAGTGCGAGTAAATACTGAAAATGGCGGTCAGTCCCGGCTGTCGAGACACGCTTTCTGCTCTTTGGAGTAATGATCACTGAATAAACCCTTGAATCATACCAAAAATATCGTTAATACAATAATCCTGGCTTTCCCCAGGGATTCAGCAATCGGAAATAATTGATATTTCAATTAAACTGGATATTTTCAACTTACTTTGAACGTGGAATTCATCAATTTGTCACTAAAAGAGGCTAGAACTCTTATTATTCCCACTCGATGTTTGCGCATGTGCGGCTGTGAGGGCTCTGCTTACTCTGGAATGAACGATCTGCGCATGCGCGAGCGAGACACCTCCAAATGGACCCCATGTTGCCGTTGTTGGCGTCATTTCAGTCCCTGGCGAGGAAGGAGACAGTTCAGTGCGTGCAAGTGCAGGAAATTCTGCTCTTGGAGAACGTAAACAATCGGCGGAGGCTTCGAACGTTGTCGAAGGTCAAAAACAAAGGACTACGTGATGTGCCAAAGGGAGTTTTGGGGGGTAGGGGGCTATGGGAGTGTTGTCTGCCAGTCTTCCTTTGTTTGTGAACAGTTTTTGGTGCCAGGGCACGGATTTTCAGTGGATTTTCGAGCCTCTAGGCACTTCGTGTGCCCCAACGTTCACCTACCGGTACATTTTGGTGAGGAATTTTGTTTGTGACACCTACGAAAATTGCTTTTGCAGGCTTTCGTGCCCCCAGGTTGAGCCCTGCTTCTGAAGGCCATGATTTGTGTGTGTTTATAGGCCACCCAATAATGAAAGAACATCAAAACAAAAGACGACTGAGGTACCCACTTTGGTAAACGTGGGCACAGTCGAAGCTATCTCGTCGGTTTGTGCCTCAATTTACCAAGGAACGAGCTGGAGATTGGTGAGGTGCCTGTATTTTCTCGTTATTCGGCGTTAGTTCAGCTTGTGGTGAGGAAGGAGACAGTTCAGTGCGTGCAAGTGCAGGAAATCGTGCCCTGGGAGAATGTAAACAATCGACGGGGGCTTCGAACGTTGTCGAAGGTCAAAAACAAAGGACTACGTGATGTGCCAAAGGGAGTTTTGGGGGGTAGGGGGCTATGGGAGTGTTGTCTGCCGGTCTTCCTTTGTTTGTGAACAGTTGTTGGTGCCAGGACACGGATTTTCAGTGGTTTCTAGAGCCCCTAGGCCCCTCGTGTGCCCCAACGCCCAGCTACCGGCACATTTTGATGACGAATTTTGTCTGTGAAAATTGTTTTTGCAGGGTTTCGTGCCCCAAGGTCGATTCTGAGGACTGATGTTGGGGGACACGATTCGTGTGTGTGTGTGTGATAATGAGTTTTTAGCGATCGCCAATATCCGAAGGACATCAAAACAAAAGATGTCTGAGGTAGTTTGGGCCTCAGTTTACCAAGGAACGACCGGGGGGACTGGTGAAGTGCTGATGGCAAGTGTTGTGATAGTGAAATTTAGTGTCCATAGTGAGGATCTAGTGTTACCCCCCCATTAAACTGATTCCTTGGTCTCTTTGACAGCCTGACCCGTACGTAAAGATTCAATTCTACAATAGAAGAATTTTTTCTGTCGGTCAACTGTTGGAGAGATCACTGCTGATCAGTTTTAATAGACTCTTGGTGTTGCCCCTTGTGTTGTTCTGTGTCAACATGAGGTGTCCTCGGGACCAGAGACCATCACATCCACGCCGCCGATCCTGAGTCTCGCAGAGTGGTAAGGTAAGGTTTTGTTATTTTCAACATATTTGGGTTTATTGAGATTTTTAGGAGGAACATTGGAGTCGTGGAGATGTGATAGTTAACTAAGGCTCAATTTTAAGGTCTAGGTCGCCTCCTAGACATTTACCCCACTTTTTTGCGATCTTTATGAAATGTATTAGTGGCTCTTTGCGCCCGGAGGCCAGAAAAAGTGTCTTTCCTCCCTCGTTCTTCAAGGCCCGGGTGTAATAGTTGGTAACCTCGAAATCCCCGCGACTAATTACCAGAAAAATAATTATTAAATCATAAGCGAACATAATTTCCGACCTCCGCGCATAATTTCTGCAGGTCGGAAATGATGTCTGCTCACGATTTGATCAGTATTTCACGTGTAATGAGTGACGGAGATTTTGAGGT
>JAPYZN010001584.1:0-22295 GCA_030522865.1 Psyttalia lounsburyi | reverse complement strand
GGGACAAGCAAGGCTCAATCTTCGTGTACCAGGGCTTGGTAAACCAAGACTGTGCCTAGCTTGGTCCAGTTGTCAAAGCTTGGCACGTCCCGCCTGGGAGATAGAAGAACCGAGGAACTTTAAAATTGTTTCGAAATCAACAAGCAAAAAAAATGAATGAAGTTAATTAGTTGAAAAACATTTTGAAAAACTCCACCGCAAAAAAATATTCTCAGCTCCATGCATTTTTTTGCTGTCTAACGGAAGCTTTGAAATTATTATATTTTTTTAAATCAACTAATTTCACTTGTTTTACCTCATACGCAAATAACAACTGTCCCCTCGCATTTTCTAAAAATTCGCACACAACGAAGGCTCTATTGAAACTTTCGTCGCAGGAAAAGTTGAATGGAATGCGTTTGAAGAGTAAATATGAGAGTCGATAAACGGGAATATGGGGTGGGATTTATTACATGCTAACGACACTTTGAAACTCCTCACATTCCTCAATTTTGATACACAATAATATCGTAGATATTCCCTTGATTTTCGTACCAACAGTTTCCCGCTACATAATCGATAAACATCCGGGGTTTATGGAGATGAGAATTGTATTTCAGAGAGCTCGTAAATAACTGATTGATGAAAAATTCTTCTGAAAAATTGTTCACATCATATGGAGATTCCCCATATGATGTGAATGGAGAACCTTCCGAATTTCATAAATATTCAAATGGAAAATAAAAATACCTCAAATAAAAATATACCGCCCCCCCCCCCCTTAAATATACAGTCTCCAAAAATTTGAAAAAAATTAAGTTTTCGTGGAACTCTTGTCATAGAAAAAGAGGAATAGAATGCCTTTTAAGGGGAAATCTGATCACGTTATCACACTTTGAAACTCGCATTTCTCAATTTCAATACATAATAATATCGCAAATATTCTGCTGATTATCGTCATAAGATTTGGCCGTTATACAGTTTATAAACATTTGAGGTTTATGGACATGCTAGCGGCAGGTATTTCGGAGAAGCTGCGCGTAAACACCGAGTCGTGAGATATTGCAGTGGAGAGAGGCGTGGAATATGAATGCTTGAAAAACTAGTCGAGCTTTAACTCCCGGAACTGATGAATTGATATCTCTTCAAACAAATACTAGGTGAACGAAGACGTAGAAAAAACGGAAAGACTCTTCGAGGAACATCCCAAAACTTGAACATTCCGAACAGAAGTTATCATCACCTCCATATATCCTATTTGGTTGCAATTGAAAGTACGAATGCTCTCTCATCGAATTTTTATTGTCTGAAAATTTTCAAAAAATGAGGTGCAATCAAATATTCTTTGTACACAAATATTTTTCAATCAAATATTCTTTTTACGGATTATTCTCTTTTTATTTTTAACAGAATATTGCTGAATTCAGAGGAGACATAAAATCGCAAACATTGTCCTGATTTTTGTAACAACTTTTTACGTTAAATAATCCACAAGCCTTGGAGTTTTATAGAGCTGGGAGTTGTGAATATTTTAGAGATGCTACTCGTAAACACCGGACTTGTGCAAAATTCCGTTAGAGAGAGGAGTGGAACGAGAACCCGAGAAGTAACCTTTTACTTCTAGCAATGATGAATTGCAGTCTGTCAAGATGAAGAATGTTGTAAAGAGCACAAGCAAAGAATAAAAGAAATTAAAAAAATGCAATATAAAACTTGAACACTCGGGGCTGAAAATATTCTCGATTTCACAAATACTGTTTTACTCGAATTCAAAGTAACAGTCCCTCTCCTCGAATTTTCATTATCTCAAAATTCCCGAAAAATGAAGTTTCCGCAAAACTTTTGTCATAGCAAAAGTTGAATGTAATGCGTTGAAAAAGAAAATATGAGCGCAGATAACCGGAGAAAATGGGGTGAGATTTATCACATCGTAACGAACCAGAAACCCCTCACATTTCTCAATTTCAATAGACAATAATATCGCAGATACTCCTCTGATTTTCGTAACAACGTTTTCCCGTTACAGAATCAATAACCATTCGAACTTTATGGAGATGGAAGTTGTGAGTATTTTAGAGATGCTCGTCGTAAACACCGGACTCGTGAAAAATTGCGTTAGAGAGAGGAAACGAGAATGCTGGAAAAACCAGTTGAGCTTTTACTCCCCGAAATGATCGATTGGAGTCTGTCAGGGATTACCAACATTTTCCAACTCTCCGAAAAATGTTTGAGCTCCTTTCATCAATATGAAATGCACGTTCTGTTTCAGTTAAATCCTCACCGTAATATCCACTTTTAATTTCAACTTCGTGATTAAACATACATTAACAAGAAATTTTCCCTCAAAAGTCGATAACACCCTAGAATTAGCCCAACCACAAAATATCCATAATTTGCTATAACTCTTCCTCAAAGTTATATTCGATGAGGTAGGAGCATATTAATAATACAATTATTCCCTTTATAATGCTTCATGCCTCTTTGGATCCATAACCATCAACTTCAAAAGCCGATGTTGCGTAATCTGAGCTTCCTAAGTCCCAACTTCTCTCCATCATCTCACCCTCACACTCGATTTCATCCTTTCTGGTGGCTCCAAAACCCCATTGTACCTCAGTGAAGAGCTATATTTCCCAAAAAGCTACGTTGCAACTTCGATGAAGAAGTTCGCCAGGGCACATACTCTGAACTGTGGTAACCGTTTCTGTCTTAACAACGCTTATTAATTTCTAAGATGATTTTCATAATTTTGAATAAAACCGCCACACTTTCAAAATGAAAATAATAGAAAAAGTATAAAGCTTATATTTTAAAAAGCGCAGGAATATCTATAAAAATTGCAATATCTCATTCCACCACAAAAAGTATCAGCAAAATATCAATATTAAAATTATCTTATTACTAATAAACTAATCGCCTTAATGTCAATTTTTCCTGATCGTAAACATAAAACTTCAGAAACATAGAAAAAAACATTTGGACTTTTCTGCATGTAAACTTTGATGCTCAGAACGCGGAGCGGATGTATCTAAAAACTCAATATGTAAAACCCATGGGACTCAATCGACCGTTGGGAATTCCATTTCGCAGGTGGAGAAACTAGTTACCCATATCGAGGGGAAAAAAACGATAAAAAAAACCTGTTATATATTCAAAAGCTTCTTTGATGCCTTTTCCCTTCCGATATCCCTCCGGAGATGACGCATTGGCATGCACTGCTTAACTCAATTTCCCATGAAATTCCATTCTGTGACGTTCGAGGGAATGCAACGCGGAAATCTTGACAATTAAATTTGTATCGGACTCGTTCATCGTAGGTCGGAATCTAATCATCTAGAAATCAATATGTTCAGTTGCATCAATTCAGAAACCCTGAGTCGAAAAATACAATTGGGCTCTAATGGTATCACCAGTCATAATTAATAACAAGTACTACACCTTTGGAAAAAATCTAAAATTTCATGGAGAGTTTTATTAACAAATAATTCTCGAAAGAATGAGATCCAATTGAATTTAAGCGAAGAAACTCAAGTAATTTTGGATTTTACTTTAAATTTAATGGAATTACTTGTCTGGGCATCAGAATATTTCTCACTCGAATGTAGATTAAAGTTTAATCATAAATGTCAAATGAAATCATAATCATCGGATGCAAAATTGTACATTTCATGCAAATTCTCTTCATTTTACCATTTATAATGCATAATCACTAGAAAATTTCAAGACGTGTTGCTACACTGTTGAAGAAAATTAAAATAAACAAATGAAAATTTTGAATGATAATGAAAAATGCAGTGAAACAAGAAAGGTTCCGAATTTTCAATGACATAATAATGAGAATATCCAAGTCGTCTGACTTTCCAACGTTAAAATCCCTTGAAATTGCAGTAAGAAGGAAATGTAACTTAAAAAAGTCCAAAAAGTACGCTAGAACACTCCGTAAAAAAATCAATATATGAATCGCTGAAACAACCATCAAATTCTAAACTCGCGATCGCTAAAAATATACCATTATTGTAACAAGTTGAGATATATGTTCTACCTGATAATTATTTTTTTTTGTTGATTACTGGGAAATTTAGCCTTCAAGGTAGAGAACCGCGTCTAAAAAAGAACTATGAAAATCAATTTAATCTTCCAAATCGCATAGGGAAATTCTTTTCATGCCCATTACGATTCATCAGCGCAAAAATGCACTTCGATTCATGGACTACTGCGGTTTGATCTGCCAAATCTAATAAATTACAAATTCAGGTGGAGAATTCCCTGAATAATTGAGTGCTCTCCATGATTACCGAAAATGCAGCATGAATAAAAGAATATTGCACTGATTAATCAAATGTTACCTACCAACGTTCTACGTGCTACCGTCATTGAACAAATATTCCCAAAACCGTTCTGTCTTCGGTTAAATACTGGAATTCAACAATCATATATTGAAACATTCACGTTCAATGAAAACTCCAATAAATGCTTTAAATATTCCCAGTGCGCAATATTTGATTAAGGTACTTCCGTAGTAGCTTATGATTGTGAAAAATTTCGCACTAGATTAAAGGTATCAAATTTTGATATTTTGTTGTTGCCTACGGCAAAAAATGATTTGTTTGAGTTGGAGGCTAATTTGCGGTGCCAATCTGGGGAAGGTGTTTAAAAATTAAGACACGAGGGACGAGAGTCTATTGGTGATGTACTTTTATTAAATTGAGGCGTTGGCCTCGCATCTTGCGCGTTGAAAATTTACAGGGTTGCGGATTTTCTTTTATCACAGGCGTATTAATTGCTGATTGTCTTTAGTTCGAGAGAGTCTTGTTAGCACTTAATTTTGATTCACTTGAGAATGCACTACACTTGAGAGTTAATAATACAAATTGAGATAGTGAATCGGGAGCGGATGTACTTTAGAGAATATTTGATTTAGTCACTGACGATTTAATCGCTAAGGCGTCTCAGAGTGTACTGATCGGTTGAGACTGTTGAGACGGTTGAGAGCCTCCTGTTATCCCCAAAAGCCCACTGCGTCCGAATTATTCTGCCTAGCAACTCGAATTTGAGATTTTTCTCGAAGGTTGGCCTTGCATCGATTTTTCAGGAATGTCTCTATTTTGATTCCAAGAGCTCGATTTAGGTGAAATCTCTTTGCGTTTTAAACACGATTACCACAATTTTAGGGGTTGACTGTGCCGTTCTTGAAGTATACCTGGTCAAACGTTGAAATGTCTGCATTTTTCAAAATTTTACGTGATTATGTCAAAAATTGTGTGATCAAAGTTCTTGAAATTTTAGAAATAATTTTTTTAAGTACCCAATATCAATTGGAACAATTTTAGTACCAAGGTAGGAATGAACGATGAAAACAAGGTTCGATCAGGCTTGCTCCAGGATTGACAAAGACTGGTTGAGCCTAGACATCCAAGATTGAAGGAACCTTGAACATTGAAAAATAACTATGCTTCGAAGGCTAGAGTTCCCACAGTTGGTCGAGCCTTGAGGACCGAGCCTCGACCCAACCTTGGATGTCACGATTGGATCAGGGTAGTAATCGAAATCTCGTCGAGGGATGTGGGTAAATCCTTATTCTTCCAGGACGTGGAAAATCAAGATCTGCTCATTTATTGAATGAAAAAAAGTAATTAAAACAGAAATTTGTTGTGAGAATCTTGAAATATTTAGATTCAACTCAAATTGCAAATAAAAAGACAATTGATTCTGCTTGATTTCATGTCACGGGGAGACGAGGTTTTCTACGTATAATTTTTGATTTCCCTGCTTACTTAGGAGAGAAAAGATTTGTTAAATAATTTCAACTTGATTAATCATGTATTGATTAGGAAATGAAACTTAAATGTTAACATTTATGAGAATTTTTTGAAGAAAATGAATTGTTATCTTTTTTATCTCGTTCAATGAGTCAAGTTTGAAACATGATAGACCGAGTTTGATGACACATTCATCTTCGATATCCCAGTCTTGAGCAGCCATGCTGTTCCAACCTTAAACCAAGGCTTGTTTATATATTGACGACACATGCTTGATTCAATATGCGATTCAACAATGGAACGAAGCATGATTCAAGATTGGGTTTTCCAGCCTTCATGTCATATATTCTCTCAGCCTTATTCCCATGGTCAGGGTGGACTTTTCCTACCTGGGTATCTGTAGTATATTGCAGAATATTTCAAAAGTATTTGCGACTGCGCAAGTACCTTACGAAAAAGAGAACGCCGTTAAGATTCAATGATGTTATTTTGTCTGCTTGTTTCTAAGCATTGCTGCAATTTTAGACCTTCTGATGCTCGTTTTTCCACAAAATATTTTCGCCCGATGAATCAATCTTTGCTAAATAAACTTCCCGTTAAAAGAAAACACCAGCGGAACTGGACTTGCGAAATATTTCGAAAAAAATGGAGAGAGTTTCTCAAGCTTTCCGATGCTAAAGAAGCTCATTCGGAATGTGGAATACCTCACACATAATTGTCACACGCGGTAGATGTTCCCGATTTTAACACGGCTAACTAATTTTCAATTTAACAACATTCCCCTTTTAATGAAAGACCGCAACCGTGTCTAGCCGACTGGACTCCATCAACTTCAAAATTCCCATAGTCTCAATAAAATTGTTTACCCCATCGCTTTTCCCCCCAACTTTCTCAACTCCCCGCTAATGCAGTTCCCTTGTCGTGGAAAAGCCTCACGGCAGAACGTCGCGCTCCCCCACCCAGCCCATACGTTACTACTTTTTACAACCATATAAATGGGGACCGCCTCGTAGCAGCCACCAACTGAACTTTCCCGAATGTCGTCAGTTTATGATATTACTGCCACGCTAATTACATTTCCTTGCAATTTACCCCATCACAATGAGCCCTCCCACGCAGTTCCCGCCATCCATCCACCTCATAAAAAACATCTGCATATGATTCACAATTCGCTATGTTTTCATAAAATAATCTCGCGTGAACAAATACAAGGGAATACAAATTTTGACATTCAGACTCTTGACATCTGGATGTAGAGTACGACAAGCATTTGCGGAAGTACATAGTGCATTGGCAATGCAATAGGGTGGATGAGAGAATGACGGAACGAGAGTGGAGCATGAAATGTGCCCAGGAACGTACCGAGGAAGGCGGCAGGACGGAAGGAAGAGGGGTGGGAGGGGCAAGGCTGGTTGGGTGGAGTGATATTGATTTTGCAGCAACAACCAGCAGCACCACTCCATACGGCCTAGTCGGTTATACATTGTGGTATGGGGCCCCGTACTCATATATCGATTGAACAGTCCATTTGAAAATTTTTGTCATGCATAAAAATATCCCATGAAAGCTAAGATTCCAGAAGCTCAGTGTTCTGATATTTCGATGACAGTTTTTCACTTGGCCAATATTCAATAACAAGTGAGAAATGTCTCTGGCATCGGATACAGTACAGTTTTATTTATTAATAAATTAGCAATATGCTTTCTAATGGTGACTTCATATATTATGATCTCTATCGCATTTTCCACAAATACTGAAATTTCGAGTGAATTTCATTTAAAATATTGTATTTATGCACAACTGGATAGATTCAAATCATCACATTTGAAGAAGTCAATAAAAATGCAACTTTCATCATCGAAAGCAAATTAATTAATCCAGTTATCAATAACTAACTTCCCACTTAAACTTTCTGGTATCTAAAAGAACATTTTAATCAATTATTGAATCCATTCGAAGCCTAATCTACAAAGACATTGATAAAATTGGAAAAAAAAGAAAAAAAACAAATTTTCAACAAAATTAGAATAACAATTATTACTATGAACTTCATGTTCAAACTCGGTCAAGGGGGCATAGGAACAAATTTTTTTCAGCCGTCATTTAATTCTTTTCGGTCGTTTTTTTAACTATCGTGAAAAAAACATTTTTTGAAAAAAATTAAAAAGAAAAAAAAATCAATCAATTAATTAAATTTTAGTAAAAGGTTGTGAATCGGGCTCAATAATACCTACATTTGAGAAAAAAAAAATTCAATTCCACCGATTGATTGCCGAGCAATCGACGAAAATGGAAGAAAAAATTTCATGCACACACACATACGTACATACGTTTGGACACGATTCGAAAATTGCATTTTCGGACTCGTTGCATCACATAGGGTTGATATAACATAAAAAATCAACAACTTAAATTTGACTGATTACAAAGCTTCCATTCGGAAGCAAAAATTACCACTAAAGAGATCTAAGAATTAGCGGAGTAAAATTCTATAAAGTATGAATCGTCAGGGAAATTCTACGATCTACTTCGTAATAATTACTGATCCGTCCGAGACCTCATCAGGCTAACTGACTAGCCTCGTTGCATTTCTCTCGATCGTTCGGTAAAAATTCTTAAATAGCCTAGAATTTTTATGTTCTCGGCTGTAATGATTCTTGATATTTCTGTTGACATCTTCCGCAAAGGTTACGTGACTTTTTCGTATTTTTTTTTATGGCAGACTCGAGAATTTACAGAACGTTACAAATTTGTCTGTCTACATGGGCCGAAAGTGAGCATTCTAACCTCGCGTCGCTCGGTTTTGTCCATTTTGGGAGAAAAATTGTATTTAACCCTCGGGAGGAGAAACCAACAAGCCTTCTCCACGTGCTTACATCTCTCGCCTTCGGCTCGGATCGCAATTGTGCACGTGAGGACTGTCTACTTTTCCTGCCTAGGTGAAAAATATACTATATTCTCTTCAATTCCCACATAAATTGCTTTAAATGGATCACACCCGTAGATTCCGTAAATAATGCCGTAATTTTTATTGAATATTTCTCTCCTTGTAAAGAACGCCTTTTGCGTATTTGGCAGGCATCGGTGGCAGGTGACATTGTATGCTTATGGAGGTTTCCGGTTGGCTGGTGAGAGAGAGAGAGAGAGACTTAGTCCGGCTCAGCTTCGCTGGTAGTGCAAAATAATTCAGATACTTGCTGCCACCCTCGCACCGCCAAACGCGATGAAGTTTTGGGGTTAAACGCACAGCTGGTGGGTCAGTGGTGTTTAGCCTAGGCGTTGGCTAATTCGATTGTTGAATTGGCAATTGAAGAGAGTCAAGGAACTGTCTGCACGCGTGTTATATCGAATAGATTCTGGATGGAATTCGAAGCAGCGCTTTATGAAGCCTCTGATTATCTCAACAAGTACCAGTCCTTGAGTTTGGTATCCCTAATTTTCCATGCACACTGAAAGTCAGATCCACTTCGGTCTAATTGCGGTTTCAGGGAATGATGCGAAAATGTTTTACAAAATCCACTGACGTCTGATATTATTTTTCCAAAATTAAGTATTGTATTTGGGATTTAAAGAGTTTGCAGAGTGTACTGAAAAAGAGTATTCATTTTGGTCTAGGAGGTTTTTAATAATATTACCCTGAATCTATTACGTACGTGGGACGCCGGCGATTGGTGGCACGACATCAACCTAACCCGTGAGCTTTGGACTGTGTTCTGGGCCCTCCTTGGAGGCCCTTCCATTTGGTTGTCCAACAGATGGATGTAGGCAAATTCGTAAACTTTCGAGGAAAAGCCGATTAACTCAAGAGTGTCGTCTGTCTCTCTCAGCTCACGCGGAAATCCATGCGTTCTTCCGGGTCTTCTCCCTGAATTGATTATTGATGATCAGGTAAAAAGTGGGATCATTCTTAGTGAAAAATTAACGAGTTAGTATGATCCTCTGCAATAGCTGCACTCCAATCATGGACAGTTGGTAACTCAATTTGATATGAGGTATTGTTAAGAATGAGACTGGAGTAACATACAATTGACATGGCAATCGGTTCCGGCTTCGATTCTCGATCTGAGAATATCTGAATTTTTTCTCTAGTTATTTGTGGACTAGATTCATTGAGAAGGAATTCCTACCTATCCAAAAACCTTCCCACCCATTAATCCCACTGTTCTACCATAAACAAAAATGTGAACCGCATTTCTCTACCCAATTTCAAAACTTATTATGGGTGACCCATGGTCGCGTGAGAGTATTAAATTGAATCAATTCTGCATGAAATTCGTATTCAACAAAAGGCACAAATAAAATTTGGGGTTTAATAATTTCGCCTGCTATTGAAAAATGCCAGCCATTTTGGTCTGATCACATTTTCGATAAAATTATACTGATCGTATTACGTACATGTATGGGAGGCGTGCGGTTGGTGACACCCAGTTACATCTCCATCTGCATATTGCTCCACAGAGACCAGCCAGACAGTTGGCAAAATCAACATGTGAGCTTTCAACCGCGCTCAGGCTTTCCGAGCGTCATCTTTTCCGTTTGTTTATCAAACAGAACGTGGAAATCCGATTAATTGATGAGTGTGTATTCAATCTACACTCACCCTGCGGTGTCTGTTGATAATCATAAATGAAAGAAAAAAGAGTGCGTTGAAGCTATACACAGGAGAAGTGAAACTTCGCCAGTTTGGAATTCAAATGACTCTCATGTAAATTTTACGTAAATAACTAAAAGGCCAACTAAACTGTCCCCATTCAACCCGTAATTTCACATTCACTCACGAGGCGTTTCACTCGCTTTGTAACAATCCGCGCTGCGACTTACTCTCTGCCACCGACCGAGCATGACGAGTGGGGTAGCCAGTCAGCACTCCTCACCACGCGTCAGGCCCAACTGAACCCATTTCCCTTGAATTGTTTCGCGAATTTGTGACATTAGGTACGCCTAACTGTCGTTCTATCCGGCCCTAAAGAAACTGAACTTAAAAACATGGATGCGTGGTAACCACGCGTGACAGAAGTGAAACTTTTCGAGGCTTTAACTGTGAAAGAGTAATTGTTGTTTTAATCTATCAATAATCTATCAATAATTAATCTATCAATATGCGACAGTCCCGCAGGGATCGGAGTAAGATCGGGGTGCGTGTAAATATAGCCGTCGTCGAGTTCCCCCACTCCGCGAAGCTTCCCTATCCTCGCGACTCTCCTCAAAGTGTTCTGTTTTCACGTGATGCTCGCGCTCTAAAATCCGACTTGCCCTACCGGGCCTAAAAAAGTTTCACTTCAAACATTTCGGAGGCCTCAATGAACAATTAACGCAACAGCCTTTCAGACTGTTGCGACTAATTCACGCCAATCATTGAAGACATTCCGAGAAGGACGATGACATCGATTCATTACAATTGATTTTTGTATCAGATATTATCAACGCGGATTGACGAAGCCCCTTGAATTGTAACACAAGTGCAAGGGCGACGAGAGAGGGTGAAGAGGGTTGGCGCGAATCCAATGTTTCCGGTTGGACGAGTGCTACAATCCATCGCACACACTCATGGCAAGTCCTTACTCAATGCGTCGACGAGCCATTCTGTTTTTAATTGAGTTCCCACCATACGTACATGTCAGCGGCTCGTTTCAATGAGTATGAAGCAGTACATCAGCTGTATACAATAGGAAATACAGTTTTTTTGGCGCAAGTGAAAATCCCTTTGTAATCCTGGTCATCGAGGGAGCTACAGCGAAAATCTGTTTTGTGAACTTTTTCGCTTTTGATGCCGAAATTCGAGCAATTACCCCAAAATTACTACGAGTATGCGTAGTAGAAGACTACTCGTATTAATGGAATTGAGATATTATAACACTGCCGTTATTTGGAAACTCCCAACAATTCAAATACAATTATTTACTCGACGCTCCGTGACCGTAGCTGTCTCATTATCCCTGTAAATATGGCAACGGCAATCAAGATAATGCTCGTCATGCCTCCGGTTGATTAAGACAATGTACTACAGTTCGTGCTGAGAGTCAGAGCACACTCATTACCATCTCCGTAATAACCGAAGGGTTGACGGTGAGTGTGCACAGGGGAGACCTCGAATTAATCAATGATGATGGCCACTGATGATACCTTCGGTAAGGACTCTTGACGACAAGAGCCGGTGTCCAGGATGTCCCGGCGCTGTTGTTGAGAGATGAAAATTCTGCTGGTGTCATTGGACAGCTGATGACCACCTAACAAACCCGACTGGCTGCCACTCACCACTAGAATTGGAGGGAAAATTCGAGGATTCTGGTGATAGAATCTCCATAGTGGTTTCCTCATAACCGAGCACTACCTCGTCAGCGTGACCGCAAGTTAGCTGGATTCCGGTTACTGTGTACCCACCACACAACTGGACTATGTGGGAATGATATGTATATAGACGATACCATTGATTAGGCTGGAATGGCATTCTGACACTCATGATGAAAATGATCTTACTACTTTGGTATATCGAGTTGGTATTGGATTCAGGATGGAATGAGAGAAAATTCAAGGAACAAAAACCTTTTTTAAAAACAAGCTTTTGTTATTTGTTCATAAAATAAACTAAAAAGTTAAAAATAAATTAAATAATTGAATAATTTTATAAATAAAAGCGTGTTACATTGTGATAGCAAGAGGAAAAAGAAGGTGCTAAATATTCTGAATTGTACCATCAAAGTAACAAGGTTTTATCTGTAAAATTATGTCATTGTTTAATTTATTTTTTACTTTTTAGTATCCACACATATACGCATGTATGTATACATGTACACATGTTGCATTGTCATCCGATTTATACATGCTTGCAAAAGTTCAGCTCAATCGGAAACCGGGAAGTGGATTAAATTCAACTTGCGGCTTAAACTGAGAAAAAAATATCAATTTTGCCAATTAAATGATGTTCTGAAAAGAATTTAAAATCGGGTTTACTATTGGGTTGTCGAAACTAAAAAACTGTTCGCTAGGTCGAAATTAATTTTTTGACACTCCGTGTGTAAAGTGAGATTTTCCGCATGCTTCGCGTCTACAAATCCGCACACATTGTGCCAAAAAATAGGGCTCCATACGCGCGCGAATAGTGTACACTCGTGGGATTATCTCCCTTGCCTTCGGTAGTCATAAATTTCCCACGAGTCCAAAAGCACTTGCCCGTAGTCCTATCGAAATGTATTAATTTCAAGTAAATATTTTCACGAACTAAAACAGTCAAGAATTATTTTTCATTTGGAATCCTCGATGGAATGAGAAAAATTAATGACTGGTTTAGAAACTTGTTGGGAAATTTCGTTCTCAACGTGTGTGGTTAGATCGTTTGGTTTTCAACGTGTGTGAACCCCACACACGTTAAAAACGAAACTGCCCCACATGTGTTGAAGTATATTTATTCTAAGAAGAAAGAAACTTAAGAAACGACAGATTTGCATGGCTTCATATTTAGACCAATTAGGCGACTTGACTTGCTCCATGAACGGCGACAAAATACGTACCTGGAAATTATTGGAAGCGAGCTGGGTATAACAGCATAAACCTGTCGACCCCATGGGCAAAGCGTTGGTGATTCAATCGGCTTGATTGAAATTGCTCTCCAGCGTTCATTTCCATAATGGTTTTGCTTTCATCTAATCTACAAAACTACCAATTCCGTTTGCTCCCAGATTTTTTTTCCCACTGATCAATGGAAATTCACCGAGTGCACCAGATACTTGAAATCAAAAAGGATATTAAAAGTGTAATAACAATCCGGAGTTATTCGATGATAAGAGACATTACAGTCTGACGAAATCGCAGGATAAAATAGACGCTGTTGAATGCCGGCGATAAAAATGTTTTACGGGAGCACTGCAGTTATGTTTAATACCCGAAATTCATATTATAATTCAGCAATGGAGAGGCGAAATGGTATGTAGATATTTGCCAATACTTGTGAAAGTTTTTGTGAAACAGACGAGAGAAGTAAATGAGGGAGAAATGTTGAGGAAAAGAGCAGTGAAATTGAGTTTGCCTCACTCGGTGATATCTGGGCAGACATTCGCGATTACGAATGATATTTTATTGAAAGAATTATGAGTGTTTTTTTATCAGCAACTGTCAGGCTATACAATGCAGTTTCTTGTACGCCACTTTTCTCCATTTATAAACGACCTCTTGAAGTTTTTCGGTGAGCTTTTCATTCCCAATTATTTTTAATGTATCCTCGGCACTACATTCTCCTACTGCCGAGTGAAATAAATTTTGCATCTGTCTGAAACAAACACGGTGACGCCTTTTATTTCTCTCTTTATTTTCACAAGTCTCTCGCCTCAACGTGACAGTGGTCTGCCAATGCAAGACCACCATTACCGTTTTTTCCTCATATTTTTGGAAAGAGAATGCCACTCGCATAAACAACGTCACACTCAGATACTTTTTATGCTTCTGTTGTCTCCTCGTTGGTCGGCCATCTTGCCAGGGTAGTACCTCGTTTGTACTTCTTATTACCTTACTCACAATCTCTTTGTCTCAGTTTCATCTTTAATACTTCTACTTCGCTTGTCTCGTCACTTGTTCTGCGCTAATGCTTGTTAAACTGACTCCAGTTAGTGGAGTTCGAAGTTCTTTAGAGTGGCTCGGGCCCTCGATCAACCCCTCTCGCATGATACCCCGTACTGACATCGTCAAAAGTTGGTAACAATGGTCTTGGAACCTTGCAGACTGCGTAATTCTTTGTAAATATTGGAGAGATGCTCAAAGCTTCAAAAATTCTATGTTGTTTTTCAGTTTTTTTTTTGTCGTTCTGCAACAATCACTTTAAGAATTGCCTCTGTGAATAAATGAATGTCGTTGAAATAAATGGAATTTTTTCAATTCTTATGTAATAAATGTGGGAACAATAAATGAGTTATCTTAATAATATTGTAAACTCAATAAAATTTGATTTTTAAATCGATTAAATAATATTAGTTGTGATATTGTTTGTTTTTCATTCAGCCAGAGAACTCTTTCTTCCCCATTTTTTCAGTCTCACAAACACTTTTTGAAGGATTTATGAATTTTTTCGTTATTTTCTAGAGAAGACTCACAAATTTTGCAAGGATTCACTGGTTTTCACAAAAAATGTTCCTTCGAGTAGTGGTTTACTGACCGCCGCATGAAATTAAAAGCAAAGGAGGCAAATGTATGGGTAGAGCTCCTGAATTATCGCGGAGAGCGTAAAAGAGCCATCTGCCAGAACGAAAGCTCTTAACACGTCCCGATTGGTTAGCCAGCGAGATACGAGAATGGGGCATAATGGAATCTGACAATTTGAGAGGTACTTGCTATCAGGCTAAACGCAATTATTCACTCATGTCCGTAGTAACTACTGGATATGTGAGTGGGTTACGAAAGTAGGTAAGGAAATTGGTCGATCACTTGTTTCGCTGAAGATTCACTGGATTAAGGCGATTACTCTGATAATGGATGGAATATTTTTTAACAATGTTTCATCGCATGTTAAGATTCTAATGACATTGTCATACACCCTCTAATCATTTTTGGTTAAAAGCCGTGGATAATTATCGAAAAACTGTGACAAGATAAGAGTGTAGAAATAAGTTTAGATATTAACATAATATTTTGCCGTAGTGATTTTCGAGTTTTCGAGTTTGGGAAGTATGTAATACCAATTCCCGGGCGAGAAAGGTCTAGAAGCAGTACGGCAAAATAATATTCTGGGAATTGTTAATGAGAGTAAATCCCTAAATCCTGAACAATTCCAATCCTCTCCGAGATTCCAGAATGCTCTGCAATTTTCTTCCAATGTTAAGCCCTTCGCCTCCTTCTCTCTCGTCCTAGCCCTATAATAAACAATGCAACGACTATCGATTATGTTGATAGAATGACGATTTGTATTCAACGTATTCGCCCCAGTTGATGGGATGAGGTAGAGAGTAGAAGAGCAATTCGAGATTCTCTGGTGCAACTTGGAGGCATTAACGCGGATGAGGAGACGACGATAATAGCACAGATAGCGAATTTGTAGAGCGATAGAACTTGTGACGTTCACCGCGAATGCTTGCAAAGTCATACCAGTGACGATTTTGACATAGCTCCGAGGTTACTCCGAAATTAAAACCTCTTCTCCATGCCTACCATCAATATCAATCATCCCCCGGTGAATTCAATAATTTCCCGAGTTGAGTGCTTTATTGCTCCACGATCGACTCATTCATTACCAATTCGATTATCGCTGAACCGTGAAAAAGACGATATTAGAATATATTTTTTTCTACTCTTTTCTCATCTTTCCGGTGTTTGTTTTTCGTTCCCGCGAGTCGAGTGGGAATTATTTTCGTTATTTGGCTAACATTAACTTTCGGATTTATTACTTGATTGACTGTGGAACTTCTTCTTTGATTCGTTGAATATTTCTCTTTTCAATTATTTGCCAGAAAATTGGGCAAATATAGACATCACTCACACATTTTTCATCATAAGCAAAGTAAATTTCAGAATTCTCATACCGGATTTAACTATATTTCAACTACGCTTGCCGGAAAATGGTCAGGATATCAGAATAATGAGGGCTTAAATTTAATAGAGAACATTAAAAACACCTGCGCCATTTTGGTAAATGTCTAATATAGGTCAGCCTAACGTTTTTTTTCAATTTGTAGATTATTTACTTCTTAATTTAATTATGTTAACCGTTTTTGGGAAACAATTATTCACCGAATTACGCGTGAATTAAACACCGCTCTTTACCTTACCGAGGGCCACGACGAGACGTAGCGGCAAATATTTTTCTCAAAATATTGGTGTCTCAATGGAACAATTTGGAACAATGTAACAATTTAAAATTCAATTGCACCTGACCAAAAATTAAAAGATAGAGTTCCCCCAGCGGATATTCATTCCACTGATATCTGATAGGAATGGTCCTTTGCGGGCCATATATATAATTTCCCGATAGCAACAAAAAATCCTAAAAGGGGTGGTAGAACTTTACATCCATAGGGTGATGGGGTGTTAACCAACTGGAGATCTATCGATCACGACAATGTTGGTATCGATCACATCACGTATGCGCCCGTGAGCGTGAATGAGAGGAATTGAAAATTTACCCTTGTTTTTGAAAATCCCAAGAGGAGGTGGGGAAAGAAGCTCCCAACCTAATCAGATCGAGACTAAGCCGATTGAGATATCGTAAATGACAATTGCAAAATCCTAAATTATGGGTTTGAAAACTTAAGTTACGAGGTTGTTTATGTAA
The DNA here is from genome assembly GCA_030522865.1 of Psyttalia lounsburyi. Lineage (NCBI taxonomy): Eukaryota > Metazoa > Arthropoda > Insecta > Hymenoptera > Braconidae > Psyttalia > Psyttalia lounsburyi. Next base: position 5,306 of record JAPYZN010001584.1, on the reverse strand, counting down.
TTTATACATTAAAAATGCAAACAACCATGGGTGTTGCGGTAAATTACAAAAATTTCCATTTTTTAAATGAAATAAAATTTGTCACGTGATTTCGTTTTTTGACATTATCTCGAAATCTAAGAGAGATAGTATATTTTTGCTTAAAACCTTTTTTGTAGGCATCGTTGCAATCTACAAAAAAGGTATTAACACAAATTTTAATATTTCAAAATTTTGAAAACAAAATTTATATATATACGAATATATTTGAGAAGTATGAGTCATATTTCTATTAAATAATTCACATATATTTCACATACATAAAAGTATATAAACACATTATAATTTCATATAGAAAATGAAATATAGTTCATTTATATGTTGAATACACATTTTTAGCCTCATTATATATGGTATGGTTAGGATATATGTGAAATATATTTCTGCATATATTTTTGTTCAATGCGGGATACCTATCCATCGTGATCTAAAAAGCGTCTGCACACACACCCACAGACATGTTTCCGAAAACCAACGGGGGAGAATCTCCTGGTCATAAAACGTCGATATTTCATGAAATTGGCGATTTTCATTTTCGGAGTAAAAACAATAACTTCTCATCGGGAAGTTAAAAATTCTTAATTTTCTCATTAATTGCATTCAATGTTGCTCGTCAAATATTTCTTACTATCGTCCATGAGTTTTCAAATCATTCTCAACACTCTTATTTTCCTCACCGAGGAAACACAAACCATTAATGCTCGCCATTGAAAGCACAAATTAACTAACTGAAGTCCCGAACCAAATTTCCTGCATTAAATCTGAACGACGGACTAAACGCGATTCGGAATTGCCTTCTCACCAAATTGTGAAAAGGCCAATTATTTTTTTAAACGTTTCCTTCCATCAAAGAAGGAACACCAAGCGACCGTGACGCTTTGGCCTAATGGCTCCACTCAAGATGCAATATCGCGGCCATGAATATTGTATGGGCCTTCTCGTACTGACGTAGCCGCATCTTCCGCCGTTCCCCCTTCAATCTACCTCGGTCGGAAGTCCCCCCCCCCCCGTTTTGCACTGCAGTTCCATCTTTTCACCACGAAGTCGATATATCTCTCTCGCTGGTCGACCCCCTCCGCCTCTCCCTCCCTTGCACGGCTGATGGGCCTGCTGGTGTGTACCAACGGAAACGACCGTACTTACGTACCACTCTTGGCTATGATTATTTTAAGCTGCACTCACAAAAATTGGCCACATCCACTGTTACTTCTCCTCTTTTTCATCCTCCATAGTGAGCACATACGAGTTCTGCTACATATATACACGCTCAGTTGTAAGTGAACTACACATCACCCGCACATTTCCCACTCTCATATGTCCTCCAGTGTCGTTTTACTAAGCGTATCTAGTATTTTTCGTATTTTTTTAAATCATTTTTCGAGGTTTCTCTCATTGGCCAACGAAAATTTTTGTACGAAAATACGATGTACATTGTCATGGAATAATTGAGTTGAACGTGAAAGTGTGCAATGACTTTGGAATAATCATGTAAATTTTCTGAGGGATTTCTAATGAGATTTACATGCAACCACAATACAATGAAAATTTCGTAGCATATTTTTATAAAAAATAACGAAATTTCAGGAAAAATTTCTAGAGAAACGTCAGAAATTAAAGAAAAAAAAACGTACGTGAAAACTACACACGGCAGAAGTGAAATTTCTTGAGTTGGGATTCAAATGACTCTCATATAAATTTTACGTAAATGACCAAGACGTCAACTACTCTGTCCCCAATCAACTCGTAATTTGACAGTCATTTAAGAAACGACGCGTCGGTTCCCAGCGTTTCACTCGTTTTGTGACAATTCACGCTTCGACCTACTCTCTACCGCCGAACGAGTATCAGGAGCGGAGCGCAAGTACTTCCCACTCCGCGCTCTTCACTGGCCCTCACCAACTGAACCCGTTTTCTTAAGGTTGTTGTCGCGCGACAGTCAAGCTTCAAATGTTCTGCGCTCTCGGCTCATATCGTGCCGCAAGGTAAACTCGCGTAGGGTAAAAGCTGTTGCTGTACAGTTCGACTGTTCGTAAGTACAGTTCGACCCAACCGACTTACACTTGAGGTTATATGTATGAATATGAGCGCACACACAGCCCTAACTCCGTCCAGTCTTTGCTCCGTCCAGTGGGTGAAAAAGATTGACTTTCGATACTCATTTCTCAATAACTAAACGCCGTATTAATTTCATTTCATTTTTATGAATAGACGGATACTACTTCTGCCTGTTTTATTTTAAGAAGCAAATGTCGACTGGTTTTTTTAATAACAACTGCGAAAATTGTACCTTTGCCCCGCGTTCAAAAAAAAAAAATCATATTTCGGGATCTAAACGCACGATTGCGATTATGAAGACATTATTTCCAAGCTATTTTTTGCAGCAATCTATGGAAAACAAATGAAGAAAAAGTGTGGAAGAAACCGCTTACGCGACAACATCCTTAAATCGTTTCACGAATTTGTAACATCAGAACCGCCTATTGATTTATCCTACCGGGCCTGAAGAAGTTTCGCTTCAGAATCAGCTTCAAATTCGATTTGAAAAAAAATGTAGAGTTATGAACTAAACCATTTTTTTTGAGTGGCACTCAGAAAAACATTCACTGATTACATTCACTGCTACTTTTTCTTTTTCTCTTACCCAATCCATACATAAAAAGAAGAGAACGAGTTTGATGCAAGATCCGCTACAGCCATACACTCAGTCGTAAGTGAACTGCACATCACCCGCACTTTTCCCACTCTACACGTCCTCTCATGTCGTCTCACCAGGCATAAAATGACTTTTCCACCGATATCCGCATAGATCCGAGCGTCTTCAGGATTGCACCTTGACAAAGTCGGGAATGGAGTATTGGCAATGGTAATGCTGATGGTAATGGGACTTTTCGATTTTGCTGCGAAAATTTCACACCACCCCAGGCGGCTTTTGGCACGTGGGAAATTGGTACAGTAATGGAGTTAAGAATGAGGTACTCGTGCAGTGATGGAAAAATCCTATAAAGTCCTGGGACTATTTATTTTGTATGTATATCAAAAGAATAAAATGTATTCGATTTTACTGGAGTTGATGATATGGAATTACTTTGATACGAAATACCTCATATAATTCCACAAATATCTTATGGAAAATATTAACTGTTAATTGGCTACTTTTTTTCTACTAACTTGAATTTTCCATTGTTTGTCCGAACTATTCGGCTTTTCCTGAGTACAAATTGTTCTTGCATTGAAATATTTTGTACATAATTTCAGTTCCTGAGTCAATATATTCAATTGAAAATAAATTGGCCATTCAATGAAGAACGAAATCCCCACTCATCATTCTTAAGTTGTCTCTTTCAACTTTTGATAACGAACTTCGAAATAAGCCACCGTCAAAAACGTTAATACCTTCTATAATCCGACTTTTCGTTTTTCTATGAGAATTCATTGCAACTGAAGCCGGCTTTTCTCCCGCAAAATTGTTGCTGCATTGGATGTACAAATGAAAGTATACCTGTGAACCCAGAGACACTCGGTAACTGTTCTGCTAAAGTAATATCAAAGTGGCAAACTGTCAAGGACTTTTCCACCTCAGAATTTACGCTCTCTTCTGTATCTCCCGACGAATATTGCCACTTGCTTTGTTGTGCATGCTAACTTTTTCTCTCACCTCCTTCTACCCCCTCTCTTCAGCTCAAGGGAATTTGGAATGGGCGCCGTGCCACTTGGATAATGTCACTCGATGTTCCAACTCCGGGGTACATGGAAGAGGTGGAAAAATTATTGTTTTCGTTCTGTCGGCTCGAAGCGAGTAACAAATTAATTTTTTTTTGTTGGCGACCTTCTAGGGGAGCCCAAAAACGCCTCAGGAATGAAACGGAATCGCGAAATTTTGAAAAATGAGACCTCAAATCCCAAACAGAAAATGGACTTTTGAAAATTACAAATAGTATTGAAATGTCACTGATAATTTAACATAAAAACTCCAATTATCCTCAATATCTAAGTTGAATACGGGCTTTCATGAATAATTTGATCTTACATTGAATTTAAATCTGCAAGATTCAAAATTCAAATGAACTTATTGCTCAATTTTCGAGATAAACAGATGGCTTGTGTTGTCATTTAATACCTTGAGTATAGGTAAAATTATTTTTAATAATTATTTAGTAAATTCACACTCGCTTCGGGTCCCCGGCTCAGGCAGGAATTTCTGCCGAAACCGCTCGAACTTGTTGATGTTTATTTTTCGTATGCCCTTGTGCGCAGAGATTTAAATGTACAGTAAAATAATTTTTTATTTATTGAACTGAAAAAACAATTTGTGGTACAAAATGGAGCCTTGGAGGACGCCATCTACCTCTACAATTCCTCCAAATACGGTTAACTAACTTACCGTACCGCTCTTATCGCTATCTAGGGCCAACGGCGTAGACGTGGTGGTGTATCTGGCTCCAAAGACAACATATGTTGATACTGACACAGATAATGGACAACACAAAGATTGATGGTAAAGATGAATCCCTCAATCCTCCCAAAACTCGGGCGATTCAACTCCTCTGACCCATCTGGCAGTAAAAAATGATAAAAATCCTTTAATTGAAGAATAATTTCTTCGCGAATGAGTGGAACTGGTGGTGGACGAGGGTATCGTTAAGGTGAGGTGGATGGTCTATGTTAATCGTCGAAAATTCAGTCATTCAGTTGTGAAAACCAATATTAAGTTTAAATAAAAAAACTCACTTAGGTGTATCCGTGATACTGCTGCACCGCACTTCTGAAGTCCGTGCAAATATCAAGGAGATCCGCGAGACACTTAGTTATAAATATTTTATACAATGTTTTGATGATAGAGGCAATAGAAAAACACAGAAAAGCTGTAGCGTAAATGACTTAATATTTGGTAGACTAATTTTTTTAATTTAGATAATGAGATATGCTGATAAAAAAAAGGATGGTTGAGAAGCTACAGGCCAATCAATACAACTATTTGTTGGAGGTGATGTTATTGGGAAGGAGTTATGCCTGCCCAATTATCCTTACCGTATTCTGCTTCACGGATGGTTTTCAGACTTTCTACTAGGGGTTTGCTGGCGATATTTGTATCGCGATCCGGTGTTAGGAATACTGTTGTGACAGAGGTCAGGAAAATCGTCTAGCTTATCAAGAGCGAAGGTAGTAGTCACCCGCGTAAAAAAAAAAAGTCTCTCGATGATCTTTTCTAGGTCTTTTAGAGACTTTTAAAAAGGTCTCTTACAGATCTGTGAAATGAGACAAATGGG